>JAPVLO010002736.1:0-31044 GCA_027257055.1 Cephalopachus bancanus | reverse complement strand
GTGATCGATCCTAGAGTATGTTCCATGTGGTGATGAGTAGAATGTATGTTTGGTGGTTGTTGGGTGGAATAATCTGTAGGTATCTATTAAGTCCATTTGGTCTTGTCAAATTTAGGGTCTGGATCTCCTTGTTGGTTTTTTGCCTCAATGATTGATCTAGGGTTGTTAGTGGGGTATTCAAGTACCCTTCTATAATAATTTTAGAGTCAATATCTTTTTATAGTTTACATAGTTGCTTTATAAATGCCAGTGCTTCTGTGTTGGGTTCACATATCTTTAGGATAGATATTCCTTGTTGATGGATTAAATCTTTTATCATTACGTAGTGTCCATTGGCATCTTTTAAATTTTTGATAGCTTAAAGGTTGTTTTGTCTGATATTAACATCATGACTTCTGGCTTCTTTTGAGACCCATTTGCCTGGGAACTCGTTTTCCATCCTTTAACTTTGAGTCTGTGGGCATCTGTTGTAGTGAGATGAGAAAGAGGCCCAAAGAGGTGGGTCTCCTGAATGCAGCAAATAATTGGGTCATGGTTTCTTATCCAGTTTGCCATTCTGTGTCTTTTCAGTGGTGCATTTAGTCCATTCACATTCAGGCTGATTATTGAAATGTGATTGTTTATCACTGTCATGAGGTTCCTATACAATTTTTTTTTGCTTGTTTTCTTTTGGCTTTGGGGTTGTTGTTTGTGTGCGTTTTTCAAGTTTCTTGTTGTTCTGTATACTCTGTAGATCTGTGCTCTGCTGTTCTCTTGGGAAACATGTGGTCATTCTTTTTTTCTTCTTCTTCTGTGCTTAATATCTTTTTAAGTGTCTCCTGTAGGGATTGCCTGGAAGCTGCATAATCTCTTAGAGATAAGATATTTGGGAAGGATTTTAATTCTCCATCACTGATAACGTTGAGCTTGGCTGGATAGGAAATTCATAGTTGAAATTGTTTATATTTGAGAACTTTGAAATAGGGCTCCAGTACATTCTTGCTTGTAGTGTTTTTTTAATAGGTCTGCTACTATTCTGTTCAGTTTTCCCCAGTAGGTAGTTTGACCTTTCTCTCTTGCTTCCTTTACAATTTTTTCTTTTGTGCCGACTTTGTGTAGGCAAATTACTATGTGTCTAGGGGTCGGTCTTCACATTTGATATCTTGTAGTGGTTCTCTGTATCTTTTGTGCTTGGCTGGTCACATCTCTGGAGAGATGAGGAAATTTTCTTGGATTATGTCCCGGAATACTTGTTCCAAGTTGTTCTCCATTTCCCTTTCTTCTTCTGGGCATCTTGATATAATCACACATCTCTTGTAGGCTTTGTTCTTTCTTTCTTAGTTTTCTTTGTATGTTTTTTACAGATTGGGTTAATTTCATGTTCTGGTCTTCAAGTTCTGAGATTCTTTCTTCAGCTAGATTAATTCTGCTTTTCTTGCTTGTCATCTTGTTATTTATTTCCTAGATGAAATTTTTATTGTCAAAATCTCTGTTACAAGTTATTGCAGTTTTGTGTCTTGTCTTTCTTGAGTCTTATTCACTTTTTCCATCCATTCCCTAATTCCTGTTATATTCTGGGACCAGTCCTTGGTGACTTCCATTGTTTGGGAACTAAGGTCTGATTTTTCAGGAGTTTTGTCTTTGGTACACTTGAAATTGCCTGTGGTCTTCCTTTGGTTTTTCCTCATTTGTGACAGATCTCTCTTTAGTTCTGTTTTCAGTGTCAGTGAGAGAGGCTTTCCCTTCTGATGTCTGTTCACTATTCTTCCCTGTTCCAGGCTCTGGATTTGTTCTATTTTGAAATAGGACAGTGGATGGGAAGTTTAGCTGTCTCTTGTAGTTTTTGAAATTTGAATAAAGTAGGGGATGGGGTGCTATGATTCAGAAACTACTTGCAAATTACAATGTTCACTTATTGTGGCTGTGTTCCCTGACACCCACTCCCCACCACAACTCTGTAAGATGATGCAAAGCAGAAACCAATGCAAAAAACAATTGAACACATACACACACACAGACATGCACCCCCCAATTGGAATAGCAACAGAGTGAAACAAAACAACCAACAAAAAAACCAATAAAACTAAACACACTGATGAGTGCTGAGTTCCAGTAGCCCCACCCCTCTCCTGATCCAGGCTGGGGAGAAAAAATGTGGCCAGAAAAGGATGAGGAAGGACTCCAAAGGTATCAGCAGTGAGTTACCTCTAGGTCATGATCAATCCCTGAGTACTTCTGGGTCATGATCAATCCCCTAGCATGAAGTGAATAGAGAAGAAAAACAGAAAGGCCAGGAAAAAAAGGAATTCAGAGGAAACCCTCACACACATACTGACACACACCTTGAAATATAAGATAACCCTGAAGAACAAAAGAATAAAAACAAACCAACAACAACAACAAAATTGAACAATGAAAACTCAATTCATTCACATGCACACATTAAACAGAATATGACAAATAAAAGAAGAACCCGAAAAAGAAAAGAAAAACGTTGGGGGAGATGCAGATCAAACCCTCACATACACATTCATGCACAAAGGAAAAATATTTTTAAAACAGATGAACTAACACAGTCAACAAAATTTTAAAAATTAAAAAAAAAGCAAATTTTAAAAGCTGCCCTCTTATAGCAGACTCTGTAAATATTCCTCCAATCAGGACTCTCCTGCAGAGCCACCTCTTTCACTCTCTCCTCAGTGTCTGGAGCAGGGAAGAACGAGGGGCAGTGGAGATTGATGGGTGGGGCTGCAGTCCTCCCCTCCCACTCTGACATGGTCAGGGAGATCTCCTCCAGTGGGGAGGTGCAGTATTGTCTCTTCCCCAGGTACGTACTCACAGGAGGTACCTTAGCCAGGCATATCCTGGAATGGAGTTCTCCTATTATGAGTGACGCAGGTTCTGCTGGGGTTTGTCCCTCTCAATTGTGTCCCAGCTATGTGGGTCTGACGTTCAGAGGATTGCTGGAGAGGAGGGGGTTTGAGTAAGCCCCAGACTCAACACTGATATCTTTGGAGTCCTTCCTCATCCTTTTCTGGCCACATCCTTTCTCCCCTGCCAGGATCAGGATAGGGGGTGGGGCTACTAGAACTCAGAACTCATCAGGTCCCTCCAAAGTTTGTACTTTCAGGATATTACCTCTGGGTCATGAGCAATCCCTGAGTGGTTTATTTGCCAGCCACAGAGATCAGGTCTGTTGCTTCAGGGTGAGCAAGTCGGAGCACTTTCCTGCCCCACCTTCAAGATGGTGGTGGGGTGCCTCTATTGTCCTCTTCTGTGGGACTTTGCCTCTGAACTCCCTCTACACCCCCTGCTGCCAGTGCCCTTCCAGGTGCTGAAGTGGTGAGGCAAAGCCTGGAGCCGGCAATCTCTCTTGCTGCAATAGTGAGGCAGAGCCAGAGGCGATGGTCTCTCCCCGCTACTTTTTTCACAGAAAGACTTTTATCCACTTAAAAAAAAATGACACTCAGCTTCTGCGACCTGGGAAGACCCAGGGTCCAAACAGAGAAGCTGCAGCACCAGCTATTGCACCACAGGCCTGGCCACTTGCTCATGAGCCCCCATTTAGTCACTCCCAGCATTTTCTTCCCAGCAAGGGTTTTGTTGATTTAAAAAAACAGAAAGAAGGAAAATGGTACTCGGCTTCTGCATCCTGGGAATTGCTAGAGTCCAAGTCCAGCAGCTGTGGCAACAACCACTGCACCAGGTGTACCCTGGCTGCTAGCTCCCTAGTCCTCACTCAGCCAGCCACTCACATCCCCACTCACTCACCATCATGTACAAAAAATTTTCCATACACTCATTCAAACCAGGACTCACATAATCCGACTGGTTCGGCCACCATTTTCCTGACCTCTCAAATCATGGAATTTTCAGCAAATTAGATGGAGTTGGAGACAATCATTCCTAGCAATCTATCATAGAAAAAAGAACCAAATACCACATGCACTCACTCGTAAGTGGGACATGAACAATATTCACAATAGCACTAGTAGGGATTAACAGTCATGGGTCACTGCCAGGGGCTGAGCAACATGGCGAGACTTTGTCTCTACAATAAATTTTTTTAAAAAATTAGTTGAGGCTGGGCTTGGTGGTTCAACCTGTAATCCCAGCACTTTGGGAGGCCAAGGTGAGTGGATTGCCTGAGCCTGCAGGTTCGAGACCTGCCCAAGCAACTTGGCAAGACCTCATCTCTACAATAAATCAAAAATTAGCCGGCGTGGTAGTGCATGCTTGTAGTTCCAGTTACTTTGGAAGGCTGAGGTGGAAGGATCACTGGAACCCAGCAGGTGGAGGCTGCAGTGGCCAGGAGCATGCCACTGGGCTCTAGTCTGGGGGACAGAGTGAGATGCCAACTCAAAAAAAAAATTAGTCGGGCGTGGTGGCACATGCCTGTGGTTCTAGCTACTTAGAAGGTTGAGGTGAAAGGCCCACCCGAGCCCAGCAGGTGAAGGCTGTGGTGGCTGTGAGGTCATGAAAGTTGAGTAGAGAGGTCATGTAGTAGAATGAGACTACAACTCGAAAAAAAAGCTGAAATACTATGTTAAATATAAAAACCATTTTAAACATATCAAAGACAGATTGAGAGAAATGACCAAGCCTTCAAAAGAAGGGGGAAAGGTTCCTTGGCCTCCATAGAGTACAGGGACATGGGATGTGAAAAAAGGCTCCCTAAGAGCCCGGGCATGGAAGCCTACCATTTTCAGTTCCTTGTCTCTGATTTTGACAAACTCATGTGTGGGGGACCTGTTGGGAGTCCCATTACCTGGATAAGTGAACAGGCTCTGTCTCCTTCTTTGAAACTTACCCTCTAATTTCAGTGTAAATGGAATAAACTTATTTGACAAAGGGATCCATGAGCACAGTGAAAATGGAAAAGGGTGTATTGAGAGGCTTTATTCCCTCTCATAATCTCTATCAGCTTCCCCCAGCTACCAGAAATCAGGAAACTTTCTTTGAAAATAGTACATCCATTCTCAACAAATGCACCAACAATACAAGTATTTAGCCACCCTTCCTTCCAACTAGATTGTTGATCCAAAGCCAGTTTTGTAAGGAAAGTCTGGACACCCCTATACATACAAGTCCTCTTCAATTGCTGCTGCCAATGTTTTTAAGCCACAAGAGATGGGATGTGAAAAGAACGTGGGTTTTGGAGTAATCTGGTCTAATTTTGAACTCAGTCGTTACCACTTTTGTGTAGTTTGGGCAAAGTACTCATCATTCCTAAACTTTGATTTGTCTACCTATAATATGAGGTAATATACCTTCAATTCATGCAATCTGTCAGGTGGCATGGTTTCTTTCCCTTTAACATCTTCTATACCTATCTTCACTCATTGGGGATGAAACTTTCTCCATGACAGTCAATCAGTGCTGTGTGATGAATGACAATCTATATCAATGATGAGAAGATATTTGTCTTGAAAATGTCTTCTGCAAGACATATGAAAAGCCAGGGATTACTGCCCCCTTTTCAAGCCCTAGATGCAGCAGCAGAACAAAGTCAGAAACTTTGAGTTACGGCAGATGAAGAAAGAGGACTGGAGACTTAGAGATGGAGAATATTTGGGTGCTCATTTGAAGGATACCAAGCACTCCCTACAGATAATGGGAGGGGAAGAATACAAAGATGTCTAAACCATTCTCTTAATTGTGCATCCACTTTTGATCAATCAAGGATACTCAGCTCAAAATGAGAAGTCTAACTCGAGACCACATTGAGTTATTCACAAACACTCCATCTGTGTTTGGGTGAATAAAATAAACAGTCCTTCTCACAAGGATCTGCAACCAATATTTAAGTCACCTGGGTGATATGAAATGGGAATTCACTGATACTGTAAGTCCATCCGGCCTTGTAGGGATACACTGAGCTTTATATAATGATACAAAATCATCAATGTGAAGCACCTAGACTAAGGTTTGTGAATGAAAAATATACAATAACTGTGTCCTTTCCTTGGAAGAGTGAAATACTCTAGAGTTATAGGGGTTGAAACTTGGGATCAAATGGACCTAAAGCTTCTCAGAGCAGTTGTGATGAAGAACACAAATGCTTAAAGCTTTGTAGGGCTCAGTTCCTTGTTAGTAAACATTTTACCAAAGGAGCAATAGAGATTTAAACACATTTGGCACAAGTTTGTGGAAAAGGAGGAGGAGGAAAAGGAAGAGAAGGAGAATTGCTATACACATTTAGCAAAATTCAATCAATGGCATTAATGATGGTAATAGCATGCTGACAAGGATGACGATGATGATGACAAGGATCAGGATGACCATAATGATGATGATTTTCCTGTCTTTTTTTAGTTTTAAAACATAGTTTAGTGCACCGAACGCGCCGCAACCTCCAGCCTGCGCGGCGGGGCGCCTGCAGCCCCACGCCGCACGCGCCCCTTCCCAGCCCGGAGCCCTCTCCTCACGCAGGCCCCACTGGGCCGTCCTGTCGTGCCTACCACCCTCGAACTCAAGCCACCATGGAGCTCCGCCGTCCCGAAACATTCACCACGAGCGGTTGGGAGACGCGGCAAGATGGCAACAGGGCAACCCGGAGTCTGAAGCCCTCTGCAAGGGAGATCTGCAGTGGGTCTCTGACTCTCACCCCATGGGGCTGGGGACCCCAGCATTGCAGCCTGCCCTTCAGAGCTCGGCCGTCGCCACCGCTGGGATATCGCAACATTGGACAGTTACTGCATTGCAAACAGTCCCCGCCGCCGCCATAGCCCTCCCCCCGTCGCCGCCATCGCCGCCGCTGCCGCCACGGCCTCAGTGACGGGTAGCACATCACAGCACCCAGGCCGAGGAGATCCACACCAAACCCTTCAAGGAAGATCTGCAGGGATTGATACCACCTCTCCTGTGTCCGAGACTGTCCTGCCCAGCCAGCGTGGGGTTCCTGTTGCCTGCTTGGAGGCAGGCAGCCATCTTGTTCCTGTCCGGCCCCATCCCCTCTGGGGCGAGCAGCTGAGATAGCACCACCTGCTGGCGATTCAAGGTAACAACACCGAAATGGAGAAACAAGCTAGATAAAGACATAGACCAAACTGCTTAACGAAGGTTAATCTGAACTGTCCTTCACAGCAGATCAGGGGCAACTGACTCTAACTGCAAACTAATTTACCAGCTTGAAAAGAAAACTAGAAATCAGACCTGAAAGTACATTGGACTTAAACAAAATGTCTCAGAGTGTGCTTCATTGATTCTATCAGTTTAATGACTTAATTCTATTCCTACTGTATTGTTCCCTTTTTTCTTTTTTCCTTTTCCTTTTCTTCTCTTTTCTTCTCTCTGTAAACCATATCTTTGTATAGAGGTGGTTGGTTAGCTTGTATGTTAGCATCACTATATGTTTTATTTTTATTTTTTATTTTTTGTATGAGAGTTGGTTCGTCTGTAGCTGTGGTCTATTGTTTGTATCTGTCTCAGTATAGGCCTCTCTCTCTATTTGTTGCACACTTGTTTGTTTCCCCCCTTACTCCTCTCTCTCCACTCCCCTCTTCAACCCACTATCTGCTCCATTCTCTCCCCTCGCTAACCACATTTTATTTCAGGGAGTAAACCTACAGGCCCACTGCATGGACAGATTCCAGGGCAATGGGAAGTGGGTTCCACATTATCCACACACCTGTCAGCGAATGCCAGGACCTGCAGAGAGATTTTGAATCACAGCTCTCCCCATAAGTACATCTCAAAACTGCAAAAAAGGATCACCTCCAACTTACAGTGCAACTTCAGAGTTGAACAAAGTAAGAGGACATACATAAAGAATAGGAGATTGAACAAATAGAAGTAAAACCAATCCCTTTACCCCTGAATAACAGAATTAAAGAAGACGGTGATGTGAGGGAAGGAAAAAGTAGGGGGGGGGAAAAACTGCACAAATGAAGAAAAACCAAAAGAAGAATACAGGTCTTACACAGACCCCTGGGAAATCAGACACTGAGAAAACAGATTCTGGAACACAGACAATGAAGAGTCCCCAGAATGACTGGTTACATGCAACAAACCCAGACATCAAGACACTAATGGAAAGAATTTTAAAAATTGAGGAGAGACAAGAGGAAAATAGGAAGGAGTTGTTGTCAGAAATGACAGCAGTAAAGAATACTGTGATGGAAATGAACAACAGACTAATAAGCATGGAAAGCAGAATCAGCCAAGCAGAAGAAAGAATCTCAGAGCTCGAAGACCAAAACACAGAACTAACCCAAACTGTCAAAAGCATAGAAAAGAAGCTCAAAAAGACAGAACAAAACCTGCAAGAGATGAATGATCACTTCAAGAGACCAAATCTAAGAGTAATTGGGCTTCCTGAGGCAGAAAGAGAAACAGAAGCCACATTGGAACAAACATTTCATGAAATCATTCAAGAAAACTTCCCTCAACTCATTAAGGATGAAAAAATTCAAACACAAGAGATTCAGAGAACCCCTGCAAGACAACAAATGAGAAGACCAATCCCAGACACATAATAATTCGCCTAAACAAAGTAGCTATGAAAGGAAAAATCCTAAAGGCAGCAAGAGAAAAAGGCCAGACTACCTACCAGGGAAAACCAATTAGAATAGCAGCAGATTTATCCACAGAAACCCTTCAGGCTAGGAGAGCCTGGAGCCCTATCTTCAAAGTTCTAAAAGAGAAACAATTTCAACCAAGAATAACCTACCCAGCCAAACTAAGCTTCATTAGTGAGGGAGAATTGAAATATTTTCCAGACATCCAATCCCTAAGAACCTACGCTGCCACCAGACCACCTCTACAAGACACACTTAAGAAAATACTGAAAACAGAAGAAAAAGAAAAAAGAACAACAACATTCTTCACAAGAGTATAGGCAAAGGATTAAAAACACACATTAACCAACTCCAAAACCCAAAGAAAGACAACAAATAAACAGGAACAACTCTGTAAGAACCTTATGACAGGGAGCAACTCTTGCATTTCAATTATTAGCCTAAATGTGAACGGACTAAATGCACCACTGAAAAGGCATAGAATGGCAAAATGGATATAATATCATCAGGCAACAATCTATTGCCTTCAAGAGACTCACCTCACTAGAAAGGACACCCACAGACTCAAAGTAAGAGGATGGGAAACAAACTTTCAGGTGAACGGAATACAAAAGAAAGGAGGAGTAGCGATCTTAATTTCAGACAAAATGCCCTTCAAGTTGTTAAAAATCAAAAAAGATACAGAAGGCCACTACATAATGATAAAAGGCTTAATCCATCAACAAGAAATATCTATCCTAAACATATATGCACCCAAAATAGGTGCGCCTACTTTCATAAAGCAACTTCTTGGAAAACTAAAGAAAGATATTGACTCTAACACTATCATAACTGGGGACTTTAATACCCCACTCACAACCCTAGACAGATCATCAGGACAAAAAATCAGCAAGGAGATCTGGAACCTCAATATGACGTTGGACCAAATGGACTTAATTGATACCTACAGAACACTCCATCCAAAGACCACAGAATACACATTCTACTCATCACCACATGGAACATATTCTAAGATCGACCACATACTCAGCCATAAATCAAGCATAAGCAAATTTAAAAGGACCAAAATTCTACCAAACACCTTCTCGGACCACAGTGGAATAAAAATAAACATTGACACCAACAAAGTCCCCCCAAAACCCACAAAGACATGGACACTAAACAGCATGATGCTAAACAACTCCTGGGTCAACAACAAAATCAAAACAGGGATCGAAAGATACCTGGAAACAAATGAAAATGAAGAAACATCTTACCAAAATCGCTGGGATGCCCTGAAAGTTGTAGTAAGACGGGAATTTATAACCCTACAAGCACACATGAAGAAAATGGAAAGAACAGAAATTCACAACCTAACAAGCCACCTAAAGAAGCTGGAAAAACAAGACCACAAAAACCCTAATATCAGCAGAAGAATCCAGATCACCATAATAAAAGCCCAAATCCAGGACATAGAAGACAAAAAGATAATACAAAAAATCAATGAGACAAAAAGCTGGTTCTTCGAAAGGGTAAACAAGATTGATGGTCCCCTAGCTAGACCGACCAAGAAAAAACGAGAAAAAAACAAATAAGAACAATCAGAAACACAAAAGATGAAATCACATCTGACCCTGAAGAAATACAAAAGATCATTAGAGACTACTACGTACACTTGTATGGAAACAAACTTGAAAACCATAAGGAAATGGAGGACTTTCTGACATCACACAACCTACCTATGTTGGAACAAGAAGAAATTGAGACCCTAAATAGACCAATAACAATCAAGGAAATCGACTACGTAATAAGAAAACTTCCTACAAAAAAAAGCCCTGGTCCAGATGGCTTTCCAGCAGAATTCTACAAGACATTCAAGGAGGAGCTGATACCAATCCTACTGAAGGTATTCCAGGCGATTCAAAAAGATGAAACTCTCCCCAAATCATTTTATGAAGCCAACATCACATTGATACCCAAACCAGGTAAAGATCCAACAAAGAAAGAGAACTACAGGCCAATATCTTTGATGAACATAGATGCTAAAATTCTCAACAAGATCCTAGCAAACCGGATTCAGCAATACATCTCAAAAATCATCCACCATGACCAAGTAGGCTTCATTCTGGAGATGCAAGGCTGGTTCAACATTCGTAAAACCATAAATGTAATTAAATACATCAACAGATGTCAAAACAAAAACCACATGATCATATCATTAGATGCAGAAAAAGCTTTTGATAAAATCCAGCACCCCTTCTTGATAAAAACCCTTGAACATCTAGGCATATGGGGAACATACCTCAAAATAGTAAAAGCCATCTATGAGAAACCCACAGCCAGCATACTCCTAAATGGACAAAAATTGGAACCAATTCCCCTGAAAACTGTAACTAGACAAGGATGCCCACTCTCTCCCCTCCTGTTTTAACATAGTATTGGAAGTCCTGGCTAGAGCAATCAGAGAAGAGGAGGCAATCAGAGGTATCCAAATAGGAAAAGAGGAAGTCAAGTTATCTCTCTATGCAGACGATATGATTGTGTACCTTGAAAACCCAAGAGAATCTGTCAAAGGCCTCCTTACATTGATAAAGGCCTTTGGCAAAGTCTCAGGATACAAAATAAATTTACAAAAGACAATTGCATTTCTCTATACCAATAATAAACAAACGGAAACCCAAATAAAAAACACAATTCCCTTCACAATAGCCACAAAAAAAATGAAATACCTTGGCATCTTCCTAACCAGAGACGTGAAAGACCTTTACAATGAAAATTACAAAAAACTGCTCAAAGAAATCAAAGCTGACATGAACAAGTGGAAAAATATCCCATACTCATGGATCAGAAGAATCAACATTGTGAAGATGTCCATCTTACCTAAGGCAATCTACAAATTCAATGCAATACCCATTAAACTACCAACAACATTCTTCTCAGACCTAGAAAAGAGAACACAGGAATTCATATGGAAACACAAACGTCCAAGAATAGCCAGAACAATCCTCAGCAAAAAAAACAAAGCAGGTGGTATCACAATACCAGACTTCAAACTTTACTATAAAGCTACAATCATCAAAACAGCTTGGTATTGGTACAGGAACAGGCATATAGATCAATGGAACAGAATTGAGATTCCAGAAGCAAAACCACAATTTCTCAATCAACTCATCTTCGACAAAGCCCCCACCACCTACCAATGGGGAGAGGAGAACCTATTCAGTAAATGGTCCTGGGAAAACTGGCTGACCACATGCAGAAGATTGAAACAAGACCCCTGCCTATCCCCATGCACAAAGGTTAACTCCAAATGGATCAGAGACCTAAATATAAAACCTCAAACCATAAGAACCTTAGAAAAGGAAGGAAATACTCTCATGGAAATCAGAACTGGCATCCAATTCCTGTACAAAACCCGAAACCCACAGGACTTAAGAGAGAAGATAGACAAATGGGACCTTATTAAACTGACAAGCTTCTGCAAAGCCAAAGAAACCATCAAGAGAGCAGGGAGACAGCCCACAGACTAGGTAAAAGTATTTGCCAACTCTAGGTCTGACAAAGGTTAACATCCTGGATCTACAAGGAACTGAAACATACTGAAAAGAAGAAAACAAACAACCCCATTATAAAATGGGCAAAAGATATGAACAGAAACTTCACAAAAGAAGACATCCGAGCAGCCAACAAACACATGAAGAAATGCTCAACCTCACTAATCAGCAGGGAGATGCAAATCAAAACCACACTTGAGATACCACCTAACTCCAGTCAGAATGGCAATTATTAACAACTCAAAAAATAACAGCTGCTGGAGAGGGTGTGGTGAAAAGGGAACACTTCTACACTGTTGGTGGGAGTGTGAACTAGTGCAACCTCTGTGGAAAGCAGTGTGGTGATTCCTAAAAGCTCTAAAAATTGACCTTCCATATGACCCTGCAATCCCCTACTGGTTATATACCCTGAAGAACACAAATCACTCTATAAAAAAGATACCTGCACACGTATGTTTATCGCAGCATTGTTCACAATAGCAAAAACCTGGAAACAACCATGCTGCCCATCAAAACAGGACTGGATTAAAATAATGTGGTACATATACACGATGGAATACTACGCAGCCATAAAAAAGAACAAAATCATGAATTTCACAGCAACCTGGACAGAACTAGAGTCTATAATACTGAGTGACCTTTCACAGAAACAAAGATCCGAATATCACATGTTCTCACTCATATAATGGTCCTTGAACATCCAATGCAATACTATAAGAAAATGACTGACAGGACTGGGAAACTATGGGGGAGAGGGAGATGGGATTAACAGTAGCAAATATCTGTCTGGGGATGGGAAAACACCTCTTACCTACAGGGTGCCTGAATGAAACGTAATTGTACACCTAACCCTTAACTGTACCCCACAAAACCATAATAAAAAATATTGATTAATTTAAAAAAAAAGAAAGAAAATGCAGCACCAAAAAAAAAAAAAGCAAAAAAAAAAAAAAACATAGGTTATTAGCAGGAAAAAGAGAAGAAGAAATATTCTTGGTAGAAAGACCTGACATGGGCAATTCTTCAAAGAATGTCTGTCATGATGATTATTTCCTTCTCTAGGGCACCTACTAGTCTAGTGGAGGATTTTGGAGGCCAACCCCTGCCCCTAAGCACGATATCATCCTGTGGGAAGGTATTTGAGATAGAACAGACTAGGGTGAGAAAGCAGGAGTTTATTAAGAATACAGAAAAGCTCCCAAGCAGTAGGGAACTGAAAGAGGGTTGCCCCATTTCTTTATTTGAAAGATGTGGGCTATAATCCAAGGTTAAGTACATAAGTGGTCATTGTCCAGGTAAACTTTGGGCCTGCCGTTGGTCCCCACTTCACCTGGTTTGAGACTGGGTACCCTTATTTATGTTATGTGCACCTCTCCTTCCTCCCCTGGTAGTGGTCCACTACTACCAATCCCTTCCTTATAGTATTATGATAAATAGAACAGACTTTCTAAATCTCACTCAGATCACAACATGTGTGTGCAGGTGTAAGGATCAGGGTTGGATTGGGGAAAGAGGCCATTATTGGTATTCTCTCAAGTGCTTTCTGCACTCTCTGATTGGTAAATTATCGAATTTCTACTCATCTGTCTTTCAATTTTAATGTATAAATGTACTTTTTTATAATTATAGTGTAATATAGGTTCACTGCAGAAAATTACAAAATGTTTAAAATGATTATCATACATTTAAAATAACCCATCATCCTCACACAGAAATATATTATTGTGTTTCCTTCTAGTCTGTTATATATCCTCCTGTTGCTGCCCAAATGCTAAATCTCTCTCCCTCTCTCAAGTTGATGACCACACATCTCAGTGGCTACCAGTCCTCCACTCTCCAAATGCCATTTCCTAGGTCAGGGAGCTAGTTCTCACTTTCCTCTTCCACTTTACATCCATCCAATATTTCCATACTCCTTGCATTTAGGTGATTAATTATTTCTCTTTCACTCAGAAAACCAAGAAGGACTCAGGTGACAACTGCATCAACATCCCTTTGCAATATCCACATCTGCTGCTGCCTTTTCAGCCATCTCATCAGTGAAGATGGATGCTCACTACAAAACTCCTATTTAAGACCACCCCTCCACTAGGGCAAAAAATCAGACCCCTCCCCAAGCGGTCTCCTAACACTGAAGCCGCGTAAGAACATTATAAAAAGAAAGTTATAGGTCAATATCGCCGATGAGCATAGCTGCATGATATCTCAACAAAATGCAAGCAAACTGCATTCAACAGCACATTAACAGAATCACATACCATGATTAAGTGGAATATATCCCTGGAATGCAATGATTGTTCGACATCTGCAAATTAATAAAAGTGATACATAACATTAATAGAATGAAAAATAGAAATCATATGATCATTTCAGTAGATGCAGAAAAATCACTTGAAAAAGATCTAATCCTTTTCATGATAAAAAAAAAACTGTCAACAAATTAAGTACAGAAGAAATGTAACTCAACACAATAAAGACCATATATGATAAGCCTTCAGATAACATCATATTCAACAGTTAAAACCTGAAAGCTTTTCCTCTAAGATCAGGACAAGGGTGATCACTCATTACTTCTAATTAAACTAATACTGAAAATTCTAGAGAGCAGTTAGACAAAGAAAATAATCTAAAAAATTGGAAGAAGAAAAGTTATCTCTGTTTACAGATGACATGACCTTATAAGTTGAAAACCCTGACGATTTCATACACACACACACACACACACACACACACACACAATTGTTAGAACATCACACACACAAAAAAACTTATCACCTTATTCAATGAAATTACAGGGCATAAAATTAACATTAAAAAATCAGTTGCATTTCTGTACTTTAACAACAAACTATCTGAAAAAGAAATTGAGAAAATAATTCCATTCACTATTGCATTGAAGGCAATAAGATATTTAAGAATTAATTTAACTGAAGGGTGAAAGATCCTTACATTGAACACTATAGGATATTGATTAAACAAATTGAAGAGGCACAATGCATGGAAAGATATCTCACATTCATGGATAGGAAGAATTAATGTTGTTAAAATGTCTTTGCAACCCAGAGCAATCTATAGATTTAAGGCCATTGCTATCAATATTCCAATCACACTTTTTATAGAAATAGAAAAAAACAGTTCTAAAATTGGATTTAGAACAACAAAAGCGTCAAGCTCGGTGGCTCAGCCTGTAATCCCATGCCTTTGGGAGGCTGAGGTGAGTGAATTGCCTGAGCCCACGGGTTCGAGACCCGCCTGGGCAGGCGTGACCTCATCTCTACAATAAATCAAAAAAGTAACTGGGCATGGTAGCGCGCGCCTGTAATTCTGGCTACTCTGAAGGCTGAGGCAGAAAGATCACTGGAGCCCAGCAGGTCAAGTCTGCGGTGGCCAGGAGTGGTCACTGCACTTCAGTCTGGGTGAAAGAGTGAGACTCCAACTCAAAAAAAAAAAAAGACACTGAATTGTCAAAACAATCATAAACGAGAGGAACAAAGCTGATAGCATCACACTTTCTGATTTCAAATTATATTACAAAGCTACAGTTACCAAAAATATATAGTGCTGGCATAAAAAAGACATATAGACCAATGGAAAAGAATCAAATCACCAGAAATACTTGACAAGGCCACCAAGAATACACAATGAGCAAAGGATAGTCTGTTCAATAATTATCCAATGCTTGAAAAACTAGATATCCACAAACAAAGAAATAAAATTAAATTAAACCAGACCCCTATCTTACAACATTGACAAAAATTAACTCAAAATATATAAAAGTCTTAAAGGTAAAACCTAATACTGTAAAACTCTTAGAGAAAAATAATAAGGGAAAAACTTCTTGACATTGGGCTTGGTGATTATTTTTTGGATATGACACCAAAGCACAAGAAACGTAAACAAAATTTTAAAAGCGGAGCTACATCAAACTTACAGCTTTTGCACAGATATGAAAACAATCAAGAAAATTAAAAGGAAACCTACAGAATGGAAGAAAATATTTAGAAGTCATGTGTCTGACAAAGGTTTACTACCCAAAATCTATAAGAAACTCATAAAACGAAACAGCAAAAATAGTAATAATTAATTTTAAAATGGGCAAAGAACCTAAATAGACATTTATTCAAAGAAGACATATAGGAAACATTTCCTCTAAAAACTGGAAAAAGACAAGACTGTCCACTCTCACCCCTCATATTCAACATTGTGTTGGAAGTCCTAGCTAGGGCAATTAGACAAGAGAAAGAAATCAGGGATATCCAAATAGGGAAAGAGGAAATCAAGTTATCCCTCTTTGTTCATGATATAATCCTATACCTTGAAAATCCAAAAGAATCTGTCAAAAACCTGCTTGCACTTATAAAGGACTTTGACTAAGTCTCAGGGTACAAAATAAATGTGCAAAAGACGGTTGCATTCTTATACACCACCAACAGGCAGAGAACCAAATAAAAAGCGCAATCCCATTCACAATAGTCACACACAAAAATGAAACCCCTCAGCATCTTCCTAACCAGAGAAGTGAAAGAACTGCAAAACACTGCTCAAAGAAATCCAAGGAGACACAAACAAATGGAAAAATAGTCCATGCTCATGGATAAGAAGAATCAGCATTGTTAAGATGTCCATTCTACCAAAGGCAATCTACAGATTGCAATACCCATTAAATTACCAACATCATTCTTCTCAGACCTGAAAATGACAATACAGAAATTCATATGGAAACATAAATGACCACAAATAGCCAAAACAATCCTTAACAAAAGAAACAAAGCAGGAGGTATCCCACTTCCAACTTCAAACTTTACTATAAGGCTACAGTAATCAAAACTGCCTAGTATTGATACAAGAACAGGCATATAGACGAATGGGACTAGATAGAGATTCCGGAAGCAAAGCCACAATTTCTCAACCAACTCATCTTTGACAAAGCCTCCCCCAGCAACCACTGGGGAGAGGAGAAACTGTTCAGTAAATAGTTCTGGGAAAACTGGCTGATAACATGCAGAAGATTGAAACAGGACCCCTACCAATCGCATACACAAAAATTAACTCTAAATGGATCAAAGACCTAAATGTAAAACCTCAAACTATAAGAATCTTAGAGGACGGGGGTGGGATTGGCAATTGAGGGAAACTGCTAGGGGAAGGAAGGGCACACCTCATCAACAAGGGTGCCTGCATAATCAACATTTGTATACCTAACCCTGAATTGTACCCCACATCTTTACAATAAAAAAAGGAAAAGTAAAACTAAAAAATAAAAATAAAAAAGAATCTTAGAAAATGCAGGAGACACCCTTTTGGAAATTGGAACTGGCAATCAATTCCTGATCAAAACCCTAGTGCTCATACCATAAGAAATAAGATGGACAAATGGGACCTCTTCAAACTGATGAGCTTCTGCAAAGCAAAAGAAACCATCAAGAGAGGAGGCAGATAGTCCACAGAATGGGAAAAAATATTTGCCAATTGTATATCTGACAAAGGCCTAACATCTAGGATCTACAAGAAACTCAAATGCGCAAACAGACCCATTTAAAAAGTGGACAAAAGACATGAAAAGACACTTCTCAAAAGAAGAGACATGGGCAGCCAACAGACACATGAAAAAGTGCTCAGCCTCACTCTTCATCAGAGAAATGCAAATCAAAACCACATTGAGATACCACCAAGTCCAATAAGAATGGCCATCATTAATAAAACAAACAGCAACAGATGCTGGTGAGGATGGAGAGAAAAAGGAACACTTCTGCACTGCTGGTGGGAATGCAAACTAGTGCATCCTCTTTGGAAGACAATGTGGCAATTTCTGAAAGAACTAGAAATTGACCTTCCATATGTCCCAGCAATCCCCCTATTGGGAACATACCCAGAGGAACTCAAAGCATTCCACAAAAAAGATACTTGCACACACATGTTTGTTGCAGTTCTATTCTCAACAGCATAACGATGGAATCAACCGTGCTGCCCATCAAAACTGGACTAGATTTTAAAATGTGGTACATATACACAATGGAATATTATGCAGCCATAAAGAAGGACAAACATAAGGACTCTGCAGGAACTTGGATGGATTTAGAGTCGATCACACTCAGTGATCTATCACAGATACAAAGAACAGAGTACTATAGGTTCTTACTCATAAGTGGACCTTGAACAATTATAACACTATAAGAAAGGGATTGGCAGTAGTGGGAAACTGCCATGGGAGGTGGGGTGGGATTGGCAGTTGAGGGAAACTGCAAGAGGAGGGGGGGGCACACCTCATCAACAAGGGTACCTGCATAATGAACATTTGTATACCTAATCCTGAATTGTACCCCACATCTTGAAGAAGAAGAAGAAGACATATAAGCAGCTAACAGGTATACGAAAAGGCACTCAACTTCCCTTTTTATCAGAGATGTGCATGTTAAAACCACAATGTGATATCACCTCACACCTGTTAGGATGACTATTATCAAAAGGCAAGAGATAAGTCTTGGTGAGGATGCAGAGTAAGAGAACACTTGTACAGTGTTGGTAGGGATGTAAATTGATACAGACACTGAAAAACAGTAAATAGATTTCTGAAAAAACTAAAACTAGTACTACCATATCATCCAACACCACCACTTCTTGAGTATATATCCAAAGAACATGAAATCAGTATCTCAGAGAGATGTGCTTCCATGTTCACTGCCATATTAATCCAATAACCCAGACATGGAAGCAACCTAAGTGTACATCAACATACTAATACATAAAGCAGCTGTAGTATATATACACAGTCAATAGCACTCACTTATATAAAGAAAGACATTCTCTCATTTCAACATAATGAATCTTGAGAACACTATGCTGGCAGAAATAAGTCAGGTAGACAAAGTCAGGTGTAATCTCATTTGAATGTGGAATCTAAAACGTTGAAATCACAGAAACAGAGAATAAAATGGCGGTTGCCAGGGCCTGGGGAAATGAGAAAATGGAATGATGTTAGTCAAATGGTATAAATTTTCATAAGATTAGTATAAAATCAATAAGTTCTGGGGATCTAAGGTACAGCATAGTGGCTATGGTTAGCAATATTGTATTATATACTTGACATTTGCCAAGTGGGTTGACTTTCAGTTCTCCCACAACTCACACACAAAAAAGGTAAGCATGTGAGCTAATGGATGGGTTAATTAGTTGGTTTGTGGCAGTTATTTCACAATGGATACATACATGAAAACATCATATTGTGTAAAGTAAAATATTTAATTTTATTTATCAATTATACCTTAATAAAGTTAGAGGAAAACAAGAATGTAAACAGAAACCCATCAAGTTGTTCACCTTGAATATACACGATTTACTTTATTTTATTTTAAAGGTGTGGGGTTCAAATCAGGACTGGGTACAGGTGAAGTTGTGGGCCTCTCGTTGGACCTCACTTTTCTTGGATTAGGATCAGGCACCCTTATTGATGTTATGTGCCCTCACTCCCTCCCCTGGCAGTATCCCATTACTGCCAATCCCTTTTTGTGTAGTATTATGATAGGTGTTCAGAGTCCACTTATGAGTGAGAACGTGTGGTGCTCAGTCCTTTGTTTCTGTGATAGATCACTGAATCTGATATACTCCAAATCCATCCAAGTTGCTTGGAAGTCCAAAATTTTGTCTTCTTTATTGCTGAGTAATATTCCAACATGCATATGTATCATTTTTTTAAAATCCAGTCAGTTTGATGAGCAGCATGATTGGTTCCATGTTTTTGCTATTGTGGATAGTGCTGCAATAAACACACATGCACAGGTATCTTTTTTGTAGAATTATTTGAGTGCCTCCAGGTATATCCCAAAAAGACGTATTGCTGGGTCAATTTCTAGTTCTTTTAGAAATACCACACTGTCTTCCATGGAGGTTGAAATAGCTTGTACTTCCACCAACAGTGTAGAAACATTCCCTTTTCTCCACAACTGTTGTTTTTTGTTTTATTCATGGTGGCCATTCTTACTGGACTTAGGTGGTATCTCAATGTGATTTGATTTTCATTCTTCTGATGATTAGTGAGGTTGAGCATTTTTTCATATGTCTGTTGGCTGCTCATACATCTTCTTTTGAGACATGTCTATTCATGTATTTTACCCGTTTTTTTAATAGAGCTGTTTGGATTTTTTTTCCTTTCAGCCCATTTGGGTTCCTTGTAGATCCTACATGTTAGGACTTTGTCAGATATAGTTAGCAAATATTTTCCCATTCTGTGGGCTGTCTCCCCACTCCCTTGGTGGTTTCTTTTGCTTTGCAGAAGCTTTTCAGTTTGACGAGGTCCCACTTGTCTATCTTGTCTCTTAAGGCATTTTGGGGTTCTCATCAGGAATTGGTTGCCTATTCCAATTTTTGTAAGAGTGTCACCTGCGTTTTCTAAGATTCTTATAGTTTGAGGTTTTATGTTTAGGTCTCTAATCCATTGGGAATTGATTTTGGCATATAATGGTAGACAGGGGTCCTGCTTCACTCTTCTGCATATGGTCAGCCAGTTTTCCCAACACCATTTACAGAATAGGTTCTCCTCTCCCCAGTGGATGTTGGTGGAGGCTTTGTCAAAGATGAGCTGTTTGAGAAATTGATGTTTTGCTTCTGAATCACAGTTCTGTTCCATTGGTCTATATGCCTATTCCTGTACCAACGCCAGGCTGTGTTGATTATTGCAGCCTTATAATAAAGTTTAAAATCTGGTAGTGTGATACTGCCTACTTTGTTTCTTTTGTTGAGGGTTGTTTTGACTATTAGTGGTCATTTTTGTTTCCATAAGAATTTCTGTATTGTTGTTTCCAGGTCTGAGAAGAGTGATACTGGTAATTTAATGGGCATTGCATTGAGTCTGTAGAATGCCTTGGATACGACGAACATCTTAACAAGGTTGATTCTTCCAATATATGAGCATGGAAAATTTTTCCATTTGTCTGTATCTTCTTTGGCTTCTTTGAGCGTTGTTTTATAGTTTTCATTGCAAAGTTCTTTCACTTCTCTGGTTAGGAAGATACCCAGGTATTTCTTTTTGTGTATGTGTATGTGGCTATTGTAAATAGGATTATATTTTTTATTTGGCTCTCTGTTTATTGTTGGAGTATAAAATATGCACAATTTTTATTTGTCAATTTTCCTTAATAAAACTGGAAGGATGAAGAAGGATCAGCCCCAAGCCAAACTAGGTGACTCAGCCTGTAATCCCACGCCTTTGGGAGGCTGAGGTGAGTGGATTGCCTGAACCTGAGGGTTCGAGACCCGCGTGGGCAACTTGGCGAGACCTCATCTCTACAATAAATCAAAATTAGCCGGGCGTGGTAGCGCACGCCTGTAGTTCCAGCTACTCGGAAGGCTGAGGTGGAAGGATTGCCGGAGCCCAGCAGGTCTTGGCTGCGGTGGCTGGGAGCGGCCACTGCACTCCAGTCTGGGTGACAGAGTGAGACTCCAACTCAAAAAAATAAATAAGGATCAGCCTCCTCCCTCTCCTGCATCATCAGTTTCCCACTCTACTGGCTCATTCATTCCCGCACACAAACATGCTGTAATATCTCCCATTGGAACAAAATGAAACTAAATAAATGGAAAACAATATCCTGCCATAAAAATTCACCATCTGATCCCACGTCTGCCTCCAACTATGACCTGTTAACACTCCCTATAAAAAACACCCATGGACCAGACCCAGGGAAGGTATCTCCAGATCATGACAGGCCTCCGGCCTTGTTCAGCTCCTCCCCAGGAATCTGGTGTCCCCTTTGCTCTCCAGAGAAGTCCCCAGGAAGATCATTTGGCCCCAGGACACATGGCAGATCATGTGGCCCCAGGACAGATCATGTGGTCCCAGGACAACCCTCTCCTGAAAGTGTGGTGCCCGGGAACACCCTGGGGTTTACGGAGGAGGTGACTCCTGTGGCGCCCAGAAGGTGACATTTGAGAATTCCACATCCCTCATAGATTTATGGATACCTGGACACTTTCTTCATACACTGTTTCTCCATCAATCTCAGGGACTGTGTTTGGGGTGTTATCCTTTTTTTTTTTTTTATTTGGAGTCTCACTCTGTCGCCCAGACTGGAGTGCAGTGGCCGCTGCTGGCCACTGCAGCCTCGACTGCTGGGATCCGGCGATCCTTCCGCCTCAGCCTTCCAAGTAGCTGGAATTACAGGCATGCGCTACCACGCCCGGCTGATTTTTTGATTTATTGTAGAGATGAGGTCTCACTGCCAAGGTGGGTCTCGAACCCGCGGGCTTAGGCAATCCACTCACCTCAGCCTCCCAAAGGTGCGGGATTACAGGCTGAGCCACCAAACCCGGCTGGGGTGTTATCTATACTCACCTTTAGAAACAGTTCTGTTTGCCCCTCAGGTGGTTTCTCTTCCCTTAGAGTGCAAGAGCTGCCATCAGAGTTTTGGGCTGGGGGTCCCTTAGTGACTGTGTGGGGTGCTGGAGTTGGTTGCTTTGTATTTTTGATCACTCCATGCTCCACAATCATATTCCACTCTATGAATTGACTTAGATTAAGGAAGGAAACACATAAAGAAAGAATATTTATGGACTTGATTAATAAAGTGAAAAAGCACTAACTTTCTCATTTTCTTACTGGCATTTTGTCCCTAAACTTTTAACTCATTTCAAACTTTTAGCTTAACTAAAAATTGTGATTCGGAGCCCCTAGGATTTGGAGAATACAGCACATATTTTCCAACTTAAATATGTAGTTCTAGCTGGTTTGATGGGCTTCTTCTAGGATCCTTTTTCAGTAATGTTGAGGTAAATTGTACATGCCATGATTTTGCTCTTTTTTAATAATCCCACACAGTGTAGCTTCCAAACACTTTGCTGAATTTAAGCAAGTCTCTTAAATACATCACTGATTTACATCAGCTGTGGAAACTGTGCTTGTCAATCAGGGGTCAGCCAGAACACCTACACCTGTCATTATTGACTAACACACAGGATTATGTCTTATCAAATCAGCAGCCTCTCTCTCTGCAGAAAAGTCAGGGAATATGTCTCCTAGGATCCCCTTGTTTGTATAATTCAAGTTTGCATTTCCAATGGGAGAGACTTGCATGAGATATAGGGCCCAAAAGAGATGAAGAGACAGGCTTGGACCCACCAGGGGGGCTGCAGGCAGATGTGAGGTTCTCAGTGGCTTCTGTGCTAGGCTGGAGACCCACCTGCTTTGCCTGTTCAGAACAAGATGAGAGGGAGGAGCTTTCTCAGAGCTTCTGAAGAATTACAGCAACCTCCAAGCAGGATTCTTAGAAACTCTCATCAGTGCTTCAGGCTGAGGTCTTCAGCATACACTTCTCTGACCTCCCAGCTGCAGCTTCCAAGAGCTCCAGTGGTAACTGGTGTCAGTATCATGTTGCGGCTGTTAACAAGTTACCACAACCATTGGCTTAAAACAATATGAGTTTATAATCTCACATTTCTAGAATTCAGAAGTGTGAGATGGGTCTATCTGGGATAGAATTAAGGTGTCATCAGGGCTATATCTAATGAAGCTCTTTTGCAGCTCTAAGAAAAAAATCTATGTCTTTACCTTTTCCAGTTTCTCAAGGCCTCCTGTGTTCTTTGGCTTGTGGTCTCTTCCTCCATCTTCCAAACTGGCAGCCACATTACTTTGACCTCTGATTCTATTGTCACATCTTCTCTAACTCTGACTTCGCGATCTACCTCTTTCACTTATAAGGAGAATTGTGGTTATTGTACCTACTTGGATAATCCAGGATCACCTTCCCATCTCAACTTAATCACATCTGAAAGTTCCTCTTCGCCATAATATATGACATTTTCACAGGTTCCAGAAATTAGGACACAGACATCTTTGGGAGACCATTATTCGGCCTGTCACATGAGTACACCAATATTTGCTCTGCCCATACTTTCAAACATTAGTGTGATCTCTTACTCATATTAAACACTTTATTTCTAAAGTACCAGAGTCAGTCTATTTTCCTTGGAAAAACTAACACTTATAGAGTTCACTATGCCAAAAGAGTTTTAAAAAAAGTATCTACCTATTATATAAAGTCTTTAAATGATACTAATTCTTCCATAGGCAGTGGCTATAAATTAGGTAATGAGCTTGCTGGGATGGTGGTGGGGGAAGAAGAGGGAATGACTAGAAAGCCCTTCTGAGTCTACCCCTGTCCCCGGTATCTGGCCCTCTTGGATTCTAGGTTGCAGTTTCCCTCTCACATGGACCCAGTCACTTCGGACTCCCCAAGAGCTTTTTACTGTATTCACGTCCACTTCTTGGATTTGTCTTCTTGTTTCTACCTTGTCTAATGGTTTCATGTTTACATTTTTTTCTCTTCCAATTCTTCAGCTTGAGCCAATTATCCAGGAAGAAATTCCAGGCAGCTATTTTTTATTTGACTGAAACGCTTTCAAAGTTCTTAATTTTCTTTCTCTTTCTATCGTTCTTTCTTTCTTTCTTTCTTTCTTCTCTCTCTCTCTCTCTCTCTCTCTCTCTCTCTCTTTCTTTCTTTCTTTCGTGAGTTGTGGTCTCACTCTGTCACCCAAGCTGGAGTGCAGTGGCACCATCATGGCTCATTGCAGCCTTGACTTCTAGGCTCAAGCGGTCACCCTAAATCAGCCTCCTGAGTAGCTAGGGCTATAGGCGTGTGCCACCAACCGAGCTAATTTTTTTTTTTTACATTTTGTAGAAATCAGGTCTCTTTGCCCAGGCTGGTCTCAAACTCCTGGGCTAAGCCGTTCCTCCCTCCTTGGCCTCCCAAAGTGCTAGGATTATAAGCGTGAGCCATGACACTAGGCCTTAATTTTCTATTTTTAAAATTTTAGTATAAAAATAATATATGCTCATAAAAGAAAATGAGACAATAAAAATATGCATAAATGTATTCTTATATCTCTTTTATCACTAAATCTGCACCTACTTCACTAAGGTTATTAATATCACCCTACTCTTTATATTTCTTTTTTTTCTGTGTGCCTTCTTTTCTCTTTATATTTCTACTTCTCAATTTTCATACTTTTTACAAAAACTTAAGATCTGTTTGGGTTTGGTGGCTCACACCTGTAATCTCAGAACTTTGGAAGGCTGAGGCAGGAGAATCACTTGAGCCCAGGAGTGCATGACCTGCCTGGGAAACATAGTGAGACCCCATCTCTTAAAAACAAAACAAAACAAAACTTGGTGTTGGGAGCCAGCCTTGGAGGCCCACCTGATTGACAGGGTCCTGGTGGGCCGAAGACCCCAAGCCGCAGGGCGAGCCCGGGAAGCTGAGGCCCTTCTGTCTTCCACCTTTGCTGTTTGGTACCGCCGAAGAATTCTGTGCAGTCGTGGAAGAAGAAGATGGCATGTTTATGCAAAGAATCACAGCTAACCTGGAAATGTCATGGTTCATTTTTCCATTTCCCACTATGCTGTTTGGCCTTTTCTAACATATGCAAGGGTTAAACTCTGAAGCACATCAAGAATGCTTTCTTTCACTTGGTTATAAGTTACTAGATATTGCTTAAGTGATAAATAATATAAGTGTATTTACTCCTTATTTGACTTTGAATTATGCAATTTCGTGTTTAGACATAAGGTTTTTTAGAAGCACAAGTTTATAGTAGTTTATTATGAATTCATTATAAGTTTTAACACTTGTATAGGAGTTATGTAGGTGATTTATAATACTGTTTTCACTGACTTAGGATAAAGATTAATGTTAAGGTTTTTACTTAATTTAATAGTTAAAACTCTAAGTTAACATTTATAGAGTAGGTTTTCACTGAACTCATAATATAATAATCAGACACTTTTATGACAGATCAGTTAAAACAGAAAGTAACTTTGAGGGGCCTGGGAAACATTACTAAAAGCTTCTGTTGAGTTCTCTTTAGAAATAAGCACTGCAAGATAAGAGAAAAGTAACGAGGACATCTGGACAAGGGAGGCAATCACGGGACTCTGAAGAACATAAGAGCCTAAGGTGGGAAAATTCCTGACACATAAGAAATATACACACTTAAAGAAACTTTCTTGAGACATTTCAAGGACTGTAATTTGGGACATTGGACTGAAAGTATCATTGTTGGCTTTATGAATAAGATTTGTTGTCTAAATGACTATGGGAATCTTGGTTTGTTTGCTACTAAGCCTATGGGAATCTTGGTTTGTTTGCTACTAAGACCACTAGATGGTAACTTTTAAAAGATATGTACGTGAAGGAATTTTCTTTGTCTTGCCCCTTCACGAATGGTATAAAAGCTCTGTGTTAACTAACATTAAATTGTCATCTGTTCAAGAAGCAGGTGTCCGTGTATATTATCTTCGTCCGTTGCCTGTCCGTCTCTCCTTCAGGACATCTCACGACCCTTGCGGGCGGGCCCCCGCAACTTGGTATCTAATTTACATACTGTAAAATTTACACATTCAAAGTGTACAAGTCAGAGGTCTTTACCACAATCAACTCTAGAGCATTTTTTAACACCCTACCAAAGAAACTCATAACCAATAGCAATCACTTCCCATTTTTCCTGAACCCCCAGTCCTAGTCAACTAATAGCTTATGTTCCATCTCTACAGATTTGTCTATTCTGGACATTTCATGAAATTAAACTACATGCTGTCTTTTGGGTCTGGCCTCTTTAACGTACCATAATGTTTTCATGATTCATTTGGGACTTGACTATCATTTATTACTGAATAATATTCCACTGTATGAATATACCACAACTTGTTCATTCATTTATTAGTTGATAGACACCTATGTTCTTTCCATTTCTCACTATTATTAATCATGCTTCTATAAACATTTGTGCATACTTTTTTAATTTTTGTTTTGTATTTTTGAGTCAGGGCTTCACTCTGTTGCCCAGACTGTAGTGCAGTAACACAATCACAGTTCACCATTTGGGCTCAGGCAATCTTTCCTCCTCAGCCTCTCCAATATATGGGACTACAAGCACTTGCCACCATGCTTGGTTAATTTTTTTAAAAGAATATTTGTAGAGACAGGGTCTCACTATATTGCATAGGCTAATCTTGAACTCTTGGACTCAAGCAATTTTCCTGCTTTTGCCTCCCAAAATGCTGGGATTACAGGCATGAGCCACCATGCTTGGCCCGTTTGAGTGTAAGTTTTTGTGTGGACATGTTTTCAGTACTCTTAGGTACAATGTGTAACTAGGAAGAGATTACTGGATCATATAGTTACTTAACGATTAACTTCTTGAGCAAGTGCTAGCCTGTTTTCCAAAGAGGCTATGCATCCTGATATTCCCACCAGCAATGTTTGAGGGTTCCAGTTTCTCCACATACTCACTAGTACTTATTATTATCTTTTTTATCCTAGCCATTCTAGTGGGTAGGAAGTGGAATCCCACTGTAGAGTTTATTTGCGTTTCCCTGATGACTTCTGATATTGAACATGTTTCTATGTGCTTATGGACTTTTTGTATATCTTCTCTGGAGAACTGGCCCTCTTGAGCTAGGCTGCATTTTTCCTCCCAGATGGACCCATACTCTAGGTACAAATTGCTCCCTTGCCAGGTGTATGATTTGCAACAATTTTCTCCCATTCTGTGAGCTGTTTTTTCACTTTTTTGAATGTATCCTTAGGTGCCAAGTTATTAATTTTGATGATATCCAATTCATCTTTGTGCTCTTGGTGTCATATTTGAGGTCAGGTGTCACTACCTAATCAAAGCCTTGAATTCCTATGAAATCGAATCTCCACCAGTAGAACATTTCGATCTTTTCAAATTCTAGGAGATCATGAGCAACTGGTCAATGGATCTCTGTTTACCATACACCACACCACACTCCAGCACCCCTAACCTCTGGCCTCATCAGTCAGTTCACCTTTGAGCTACCTTCCTTCTCTCCTTCTCCTATTGAGAGGTAGGCCACCACACTCTGACAGTTTCTCCAAACATTCCTCTACATTCTTAGCCCCACTGTCCTCCCTCGCTTATGGACCATTTAAGATTTCATCTAAGGGTTAAAGAAGCTTTTGTGTTTATGTTCTGTCTTTAGGCTTTCTTCCATCCTTATGAATTTTATCCCTTATATATACATTTATTTAACAAGTATTGAAAGCTTACTAATTGGAGGAATAGCAATAGGTGCTATGATTTACTTTCTCCAAAAGCTGTCTTTTGTGCTATAGGTATATTTTTAAAACTGTTTTGGATTGACAAGATAAAATAAAGTTTTAAAATTCTGACATCAGGTTGTCCCAGTTTTTCTTTCATTTCAGTCATTTAATTACTAGGATAAGGAGATACCATCAATCTGAACTCTCGCCCCCTTCCATTTTTTGGTGGAAATGTTTTCTTTTTTTGATATAATTTTTAATTTTAAATTAGTGGGGTACAATTCAGTGTCAGGAATACAAATGTTTATTAGGCAGGTACCCTTGTTCCCCATGTTTTTAAAGGAGAGGAGAGAGGACAATTTGGAAGGTCAGGAGATCTGTATGTCCAGGAGCTCACTACTCTCACCTGAGGATTTTATTTAATATTTTTATTTAGCATTGTGAGTCTTGCTTTATTTATTGGTTAAAAAAGAGTAATCACCTAATCTCTGACAGTCTTATAGGTTCATGGGATCAGGTGAGTTCATGTATATGGAAGCACCGTTAATATCACATATAACAAATATAATTACAATAGACTGTATATAGAATTAGAAATAATATTTAAAAAAACAAATGGCAAAAATATATATTAGAAAATACTAGTTCAAGATTTCAGAAGCTCCGAGTTACTGATTTTTCAATTCTTTTGAAAACGGGAGTGTTTCTGCTTTTGAAAACGGGAATGTTCTCACTTATATGTGGGAGCTAAGCTGTGGGTCTGCAAAGGAATAGAGGATAGCATTGGAGGCTCAGAAGGGGGAGGATGAAGAGGAGAGGAGGAATGAAAAATCACCTATGGAGTACAATGTGCACTAGTAGGGGTGACAGGCACACTTAAAACCCAACCTTCTTCACCACTACACAATGCATCAATGTAACCAAAAACTATTTGCACCCCTAAAGCTCTTGGAATTTTTTTAAAACAGTGTATTTGCCTATGATGAGTTCTAATGATTCCTTCAAGGCCAAATATTGAGGCTACCCGATGCAGTTACCAATCTTTCCACTAGCAGACAAAAGGTTGCCAGTGTTTCTTTAAAATATTTAGTTGTTTATATCACTGAATCATGTCTTGGTCTTCTAAACATGACTTTATCACCTGTCTTTCTTAGGCAATTTCAGAGTGCTTGCGCACAGACATCTATGAGATACATTTGTACAAGCACCGAACATTATATATACATGCTTGCCATATCTCCTCTAAGAAAAGTATAAACCATTCTCAGCGACCTATACAGTATGAATCTAAAATGTCAGCTTCTGCAAGACATATTTTTAATTCTATGTCCAATTGCATTCTCATTATTAGAGTCAATTTTGTAAAGCTTTAGCTTTTCATGAACTGACTGGTGTCCGTTTTGCTCATAAGGTTATCTCCACTTGACTGGGAGGATGGTGATGGCCAGAAGTCCAAACTTGCAGAGGCTTTTAAAGATATTGGGAAGAATGTACCACTAAGGCATTTGATTAATAAAGATACTGATTTAATCATTGGTTAAAAACAAACATTTGTTTAATAGCCTTGTACTTGGTACATTCTCCGCTTCCTACTGAGAAAGTATCTGTTCTACCATTGCTTCGCAGACTGGAATTTTCTAAATTCTGTCTCAACAAGACAAACTGTGCTTTTAAATCATTCTTTTCTCTCAATACAGGACTATACTATGACTCCAGAAGATGCCCCAACCAGAAAAATATTCTGAAATTAAAGGAAACTTTTGTATAAGATATTGGGAACTTTGGCTAAATTTTAGTTGGACTGTGATTGGAGAATTTTCATAATCTCCACAAATCTTACCAAAAAAAGCCTGTTGGTCCGACAGATCCTCAGAAATCCCGTATGGGAACCTCAAAAGAGAAAACTTTCTGAAGACATTACATGGAAAATCACAATAGTAACAACCATAATGATATTAATAATGGCTGCATCTAAAGGGCACTTGCCATATTCCAGGCACTGGGTTCAGTACCTACATGGGTTATTTTGTTCAGTATTTACCACAACCATATGACGATAATGTTATTATCTACAATAAAGAAATGAAACCTAGAAATCGTAAGTAGCATGCTCAAAAATATTAGGTACTGAGAGGTTAAGTACTTGGCCAAGGTAACATGTTTATGAAGACTTGAGGGCAGAATTTAGTTCAGGGCAGTTTTGTTCCAGATGGGCTGCTCTTAGTTCACTGTATTACTGTCCCAAGGCTAGCCTGAAGTTGCCTCCTCTGCCCAAACAGTTCTTTCTATTATGGTGATCATGAAGCACACAGCTAAGGGAGTATTGGGAACAGAGGAGGTTGGGAAAGGATGCAGTATTTGAGACTGATTACTGACTTTGTTTAAAAGTCACAATTTCATGACTATTGGGATTTATCTTAAACTTTCCTCCCTGGTATTCCATTGTATCCAGTTGACAGAGGACTCTAGCTGTCTATAGGCTAATACAAGTAGACCTGTCTATGGTTCTGAAAGACAAACTGGCATCAACCTCATGAGATTCATTCTTTTTTTTCTCTTTTTATTTTTCGCTTTAAAAATTTTTTTAATTTTTAATTTTATTTTAAAGATGTAGGGTACAATTCAGAATTGTACACAAGTGGTCATCGTACAGGTAAAGTTTGGGCCTTCCTTTGGTCCCCACTTTGCCTGGTTTGAAATCAGGTATCCTTATTGATGTTGTGCTCCCTCATCCCACCCTAGCAGTATCCTGCTACTGCCAATCCCTTTATTGTGGTAAATTTTCAGGGTCCATTTATGAGTAAGAACATATGGTACTCTGTTCTTTGTTTCTGTGATAGATCACTGAGTATGATAGACTCTAAATCCATCCAAGTTGCTGCAAAGTCCATTACTTGTCCGTCTTTATGGCTGCATAATATTCCATGGTGTATATGGACTACATTTTTTAATCCAGTCCAG
>JAPVLO010002735.1:0-30793 GCA_027257055.1 Cephalopachus bancanus | reverse complement strand
ATTCTCTGGAGTAGCTGGATTCCAGGTTTGTCCAGTTTTGGGGGAGTAAGTTGTATGGCAATATTACAATATTTAAATATTTTGATGAAGTAGGCCTGTGATCCCCATTTTACAGGTGAGAAAAGGGGCACTCAGACAGGTTAAGTGCCTTCATTAATGTCACACAGGTGTTTTGATATATTTTAAATGTTTACCTTGAACTCTTCCTCTACGATACGTACACTTCTAGGTGCATAATTAACATTTGTAAACCTAGCTCTGAATTGTACCCCACATCTTTAAAATTAAAATCTGGCTGGACTCAGTGGCTCAGTCTGTAAATCCAGCATTTTGGGAAGTTGAGGCAAGATTTCCTAAGCCCGTGGGTTCAACACCAGCCCGGGCAACTTGGCGATACCTCATCTCTATAATAAATAAAAAATTAGCCAGGTGTGGTAGCACGCCTGTAGTTTCAGCTACTTGAAAGACTGAGGGGGAAGGATTCCCAGAACACAGCAGGTCAACACTGGGATGGTCGTGAAAGTGTCCTGCACTCCAGCCTGGGCGATGGAGTGACTCCAACTACAAAAAAAATTTTTTACATGGGTTCAGTGGCTCAGCCTATTATCCCATGCCTCGCTAGGCTGAGGTTAGTGGCTTGCCTGAGCCCACGGGTTCAAAAGTCACCTGGGCAGGTGAGACCTCATCTCTACAATAAATAAAAATTAGCCGGCTGTGGTAGTGCGCGCATGTAGTTCCAGCTACTTGGAAGGCTGAGGCGGGATAGCTGGAGCCCAGCAGGTCGAGGCTACAGTGGCTGGGAGCAGCCACTGCACTCCAGTCTGGGCAACAGAGTGAGACTCCAACTCCAAAAAAATAAAATTAAGCTGGGCTCGGTGGCTCAGTCTGTAATCCCGCGCCTTTGGGAGGCTGAGGTGAGTGGATTGCCTGAGCCCGCGGGTTCAAGACCCTTCTGGGCAGCGAGACCTCATCTCTACAATAAATCAAAAAATCAGCCAGGCGTGGTAGCGCATGCCTGTAATTCCGGCCACTTGGAAGGCTGAGGCGGAAGGATCGCCGGAGCCCAGCGGGTTGAGGCTGCGGTGGCCGGGAGCGGCCACTGCACTCCAGTCTGGGCGACAGAGTGAGACTCCAATTCAAAAAAAAAAAAATTAAATATATATGTTTACACTTCTCTCATATTGTATTTTGTGTCTCTCTACTCACATCCGTAAGGGTACATGTCTCATTCAAAGTCTATTTTCTACTCGATGATAAAGAAATTGGAAATCAATGGAGGAAGGAACTAGCTGGCACTTGGCCCTCCCTGTCCTCTGTCTACCCTTGGCCAAGGTTTTTGTTTTCTGAGCGAGCTCGTGCAGTGGTAGATCCTGACCAGTCTTCACCTGGAATATCACGTTCAGATAACTCTAGTTTTGCAGCTGTACTTTCTCAAACAGGTTTGTGTTGTACAATAGCATACCATGGAATATTTTCCAAAGCAGAGGCCAAGATAGCAGCCGTGGCATGCACCTGACAACGCGAAACTGCTTTTTAAAAAATGTTGCCTTTCTTCCAAAACATAACAACACATTTTTTTCATTTTCTAAATCCAAAAGAAATATAGTGAAAAAAAAAAAGCCGAATCTTCAGAACTCTGTGAAATGGACGTCTTTTCTTACATACCTCTCCTCCAAACTTAATTCCTTCTTAGAAGGTGTAAGCAGACATGTGTTTTACTTGCATCCCGCAGCCCTGTTTGAATACATCTCTTGTAACTCAAGATCAGGGGGGACCTGGGGCCTTATCCAATCAGTGGATGGTGACTAGGATACTGTCCAATTAGAGAGTTGCCGTAAGTAGGGAGGCTGCTTTTGGCTACTGACCGGGTTTTGTATCTGGCACCAGTGGATATCCTGGGTCATCTCCAAGAGAACTGCAAGTCTTTACTTCAGCCTTTGTTGCCCTGTGACCTGCTTGTCCTGGGAGTTCATAGGGAGGACTTCAGGACACCCGGAAGCTTTGAGATGAGGAGAACGGGGATGGGTGCGAGATGGGGAGAGTGAATGGACCCTGATGAAATGGTTGCGTTGGCTCAGGGAGGGGCTTGGCAGTCCCCCGAGACCTGACCCTGCAGCGACCTCGCTGAGCATAGGCTTCTCCAGGCAATCACGTTCTCTGGATGTGTGGGACCTGGGAGAGGCTGTTGTCCTGGCCCTGTCCCTCTCGTGCCTCCATCACAGCGCTAAGGAGTCTCCTTGGGTCAACAGTGGATGGTGAATCCCCTAAGTCCCAGTCAGGGCTTGTGGTGTGGGGTCCCCAGCAGGCCTGGGAGGAAAGGCTTTGAGAATGGGCAGGGGGAAGCCCTGGTGGTAGTTGGTTACAGCCAGGCAGTCGCATAATATGGAGTATCAAGGTGGATATCCCCAGGGTATGTCACCAGGTGCAAGCCTCGTTCTGCTTGGCGGGACTGCCAAGTTCAAGAGAACGAGTAGGAACAGGGACTGCAGGAGTATTTGGGAGAGCCATTAAAACCAAGATGATAATGAGATGGTGTCTTAAAGACCCCCTTTTGGATTGTGTGTTCTTTTTTAAAATCCAGGTCAGGGGTTGGGGGGAGAGACAGGGCAGAGGATTACTTGAGCTCAGGGATTTGAGACAAACCTAGATAGCATAACACATCCATGTAATTATAAAAGCTGAAAGGATTTAGCTGCGACCGGTCACACATGCCTGTAGTTCCAGCTGATTGGGAGTCTGAGATGGAAGAATCCTTTGAGTGCAGGTTAGGGTTGTGATAAGCTGTGATGGTGCCATTCTTTCCTGCCTGGGTGATGGAGTGAGACTCAGATTCATAAAATACATTTAATTTAATTTTAAAGAGTCATATTTTCTTTCTTTTTTTTTGAGTTGGAGTCTCACTCTGGTCACCCAGGGTAGAGTGCAATGGCATGTTCACGGTCACCACAGTCTCCACCTGCTGGGCTTAGGTGATCTGACAGCCTTCCACATAGTTGGAACTGAAAACGCAGGCCACCATGTCCGACTAGTTTTTGTGATTTAATGTAAAGACAAGTTCTCACAAAGTTGACCAGGCTGGTCTTGAACCAGCGGTCTCAGGCAATCCTCTAGCCTTGACCTCCCAAAGTGCTGGGATTACAGGCTGAGCCACCAGAGTCTTTTGAAAGGTGACCCTTTTGAAAAGACAATGAGAGAGGGAAGCCATTTTTCATCTTGTTCCTAAACCTTAATACAGTGATGAGAAAGTATAGTCTATGCTTTTGGAGAAATGCACACTTTAAGTAAAATTAACTTTGCAACCTTTGTCTTTTCAGGAACAGTCTTCCTGCCTCCAGGCATTAGGGGTGTCTCTTACTGTCAATCAAGCTTCTACAGAGTAAAGGGAGTTTACAAGGCCTAAGACATCATGCATTGGGTAACGATTGTAAAAGTCATAAAATTTGTAATTACAAAAGTTATAACCTTTTAGAGGGAGAGAGATAAGGCGGGGATTTGATCTTCCAGGAAATTGGTCACTATCTACAGGGGAAGCCACAATCCCCCGAAGCTACCCTCTAGGAATGTCTAGGAGATAAAGGGAGGTGCACTCTCCATTAGCTCTAAGGAATGTCATTTGGGAAGGTGCAGGAGAATTAGAATCCTTGTCACGCCCTTCTCTAGGGGCTATGATAATGTGGGCGGACATTAATGTGTCCCTGTGTCACAGAATCTCCAAGACGTCCACAGGTGGCCGATAAAGAAGTCACAGCAGTCACGTGCAACATCTCCAAGAAAAGGATTTAAGCCAGGGTTTGAGGGGCTACGAGGGGGCCACACTCACCAAGAGCGTAGGCCCACTCCCTGTCTGGGGGGGTGAACTTCTCTTAAATAAATCTTTTCTTCTCTCACTTCTGTGTGTCACAATTCTTTGCATTTACTTGGATCTCTGGGTTCCCAGCGCAGCACCTCTGGCTTGCCAGCTCAAGCAATGCTGCCGCTCTCCCCGCTTGTATTTCCTCTCCAGCACCTCACCCTCTGAACCCTAACACCTTCCACCTCATCCTTCCAAGTATCTGCAACTACAGGCACACACCACCTTGCCTGGTTAATTTATTGTAGAGATGAGGTCTCGCTAACTCACCCAGGCTCATTTTGAACCGATGGGCTCAGGCAATCCTCTCATCTCAGCCTCCCCAAAGTGCTGGGATTAAGGTGTGTCACTGCACCTGGCTATTACTAAGCGTTTAAATCATACTACTGAATCTTCTTTACTATGTGATAAATATGCTGCTGCTATTTATGCACAAAGGGAAAGTGGTAATTTAGTCTTTGGAGATAAAGAAAAACCTTACATTTATAAAATGCTGGAGGCAATTTGAATATGGTAAAATACGGCATGACACACTGATCTATACAATAAACCATTGGAAATACATATTATTGTTCACATGCAAGTTGAGTGATGTGAAAGGAAATGCTAATTATACTTTTCACGTGCAATAAACAAAAAAATATTTAACCAAAAGTGGAACTCTTACTAATTATCGAACTCGGCTCTTAGATGATATATAAATTCAAGTATATTATTTTAGAACATTTTTGACTAAAATTATATGTAAACTAATATACTTCAAAGTACGTAACTTAGTTCTGGTATTCTATATAATAATAGAGCAAAAATTATAAAATGATAGTTGAAAGAACAAAAGGTAACAAATTTTTTACTGTAGCTTGGCAAAGTTTTAGGTTTACCTACAATATTAGTTTCTTTAGAAATACTGTGAGGTGAATAGATACATCATTCTATTTTTTAGAAGACACATGAAAGCAAATAAATGTTAAATTTCTAAGCTTAGGCTGGGCTCAGTGGCTCAGCCTATAATCCCAGTACTTTGGGAGGCTGAGACGAGTGGATTGCCTGAGCCCGGGGGTTCAAGACCCGCCTGGGCAACTTGGAAAGACCTCATCTCTACAATTAATAAAAAAATGGCTAGGCGTGATGGTGTGCACCTATACATCTGGCTCCTTGGAAGGCTGAGGTAGAAGGATTGCTGGAACTCAGCTGGTCAAGTCTTCAGTGGCTGGGAACTCCAGTTGGGTGATGGAGTGAGATTCCAACTCAAAAAACAACAAAAACAAAAAAAAATTTCCAGGATTAGACTATAGTAAGAAAATAAAAATTTTAACATAAAAATACATTGTCAAAAATTTAATAAAATGCTTTGTGCCCTGATAAAATAACTTAGTTCAAACTCCTTTAGCATTATGTTTGGAAATCTCCATAAACTGGATATTATAAGGCAGAAAAAGATGACTTATCTGTATCTTGTGTTCTTGAGGTTTTTAAACGAATTCCCAACAGCACCACTACTTCCCTTATACACTTGTCATGAATCAAAAACAGATCTTTTAAAATTGACTTAAGCTGGGTTCGGTGGCTCAGTCTGTAATCCCGCACTTGGGAAGCTGAGGTGAGTGGATTACCTGAGCCCACAGGTTTGAGACCCGCCTGGGCAACTTGGCGAGACCTCACCTCTACAATGAATCAAAAAAATTAGCCAGCATGGTAGTATGCGCCTGTACTTCCAGCTACTTGGAAGGCTGAGGCAGAAGGATCGGCAGCGCCCAGCAGTTGGAGTCTGCGGTGGCCGGGAGCGTGCCACTGCACTCTAGTCTGGGTGACAGAGTGAGACTCCTACTCAAAAAAAAAAAAAAAAAAGACTTAAAAGAAGATTCTCTAGAAATATACCCAAATTTCCCTTGAACCCCCAAAGCAATGGATGAGCAGTCAGATCACGAAGTCCCTCACAAGACATGAGAACCTTGGCTCTCGCTCTGAATGTGCTGCAAGTGCACTGAAAAGGAAAGCCATGATGTAGGATTGAAGAGCATAAGGGTAAACAGAAGAAATGTTTCTGTGTCAACACTAGAAATCGGCTTCCCAAAATTCTTCTCATTGGAGCAGAGCTTCCCAATCCACATTTTAAAGTCTGGCTCCCTCTAGGCCATTTGGATCTCTCATCTATGTCACTGGTACAAGTATCCCATCTACATGAGTGAATGACTATTGTCTTTGCTTCCTTTATATTCCAGGACTCTGCTTTTCTCCAGAAAAGTGACAGGACATGACTGGCAGACTGTCTACTACATGTTCCCTCCTCCCCAGAACAGCATGGTGGGCTCAGAAAAAAAATCCCAAATGCTCCATATCTCTTTCTGGAGAGACCTACAAAAATGAATCAAATTTTCAAAGTTTTAGATTTTTGTGAAGATGTCTTTTGACTGTTTTTTGTCATCCTGACATGGAGTCGTGAAGAAAATGAGGGCATATTATGGATGACAGGTTTGTGTCTGTTGAGTAAAAAATTAACATTTTTTAACAGCACCAGAAATGCTTTAATACTACAGACCGTATACTAGGGAGGTAAATGTTATGGGATGTAAAAATGAAAGAGGACAATCTTTGGTTCTCAGAAAATAGAGTCCAAACACCCTGAAGCAATATTTGAGAAACACCCACAATCTGTAGCCCAGCTGATCAATATCAACCTTTCCATGTAAAACACTAGACTATTGTTCCAGTTACTTGGAAGGCTGAGGCGGAAGGATCACCAGAGCCCAGCAGGTCGAGGTTGCAGTGGCCGGGAGCAGCCACTGTACTCCAGTCTTGGTGACAGAGTGAGACTCCATCTCAAAAAGAAGCTACACTACTAATTACTGGAATGAACAAGTGGTTTTAAGTTTTCTCTTTTTTTCAAATTTTGAGTAAGAACCTCAATCTGCCACCCAGACTGGATTGCAGAGGCACACTCCTGGCCACCGCATCTTTGAACTGCTGGGCTCAGTTGATCCTTCTGCCTCAGTCTTCCAAGTAGCTGGAATTACAGACACAGGCTACCAAGCCCAGATAACTTTTGATTTATTTTAGAGACAATGTCTTGCCAAGTTGTCAGGCTGGTCTCAAACATGCAGACACAGTCAACCCATTCGCCTTGGCTTCCTAAAGTGCAGGGTTTATGGGCTGAGCCACAGAGCCTGGCCTAAATTTTCAAATACGTACATGAAACATATTACAGTTGAAGTAACAAAAGACACTTACATAAATCTACCCTGAAGAAATAAAGATCTATGCAATATTTGAAAAAAATCAAAGTAATCTTCTTAAGAATCCTCAGTAAAACAGAACAGACAAAAAATAGAAATTACATAGGTAATTAAGAATATCAATACAGAGTAAAACTATAGAAAAGAATTCAGCCGGGCTTGGTGTCTCAGCCTGTAATCCCGTGCCTTTGGGAGTCTGAGGTGAGTGGATTGCCTGAGCCTGCAGGTTTGTTACCTGCCTGGGTAACTCGGCGAGACCTCATCTCTGCAATAAATCAAAAATTATCTGGGAGTCGTAGCATGCACCTGTAGTTCCAGCTACTTGGAAGGCTGAGGTGGAAGGATCGCCGGAGCCCAGCACTCGAGGCTGTGGTGGCTGGGAGCGGCCATGCACTCCAGTCTGGGCAACAGAGTGAGACTCCAACTCAAAACAAAAAACAAAACAAAACAAAACAACAACAAAAAAGAATTCAATAAAGCATTGAAGTTTAAAAATACAATAATTGAATTTTAAGAAATTAACTAGAGAGGCATAATCGTCATAATCAAGCAGAAACAAATAAAAATGAAAGATGTGTCATTTATAAATATCGAGACAGGAATACAAAATGAATAAATATAACATGAAATGTATATTGGGTATGGGCTTATTGGACAGCATTGAGCAATCCAATATCCTGATGACAGAATGCAATAATCTATTTTTTTCAAAAACAATTTTTTTCAGTTGGAGTCTCATTCTGTTGCCCAAGCTGGAGTGCAGTGGCACGCTCTTCACCACCTCAGCTTCAACCTGCTGGGGCCGGCGATCCTTATGCCTCAGTCTTCCAAGAAGCCAGAACTATAGGTGCATGCTAAAAAGCCTGGCTGATTTTTGATTTATTTTAGAGATGAGGTCTCACTAAGTTGCCCATGCAGGTCTCCAAGCTGCAGGCTCAGGCAATTCATTCACATTGGCCTCCCAAGCACTGGGATCTCAGGCTGAACCACCCAGACTGGCCCAAAATATTTTTGATTTTTCATCGGTTAAATCCAGAGGCAGAAATCTACAGATACGGACCTAGTTGTACAAGATCAGGAAAAATTGTAGTTGAAATATAAGGGAATACATAGACTTACCAAACTAAACAAAACTGAGGGGTGTTTTTGTGTGTTTTTCTTTGTTGGAGTCTCATTTCATTGCCCAGACTGGAGTGGTGGCTTACTACTGGCCACCCCAACATCTACCTGCTGGACTATGGTGATACTTCCACCTCAGCCTTCCAAGTAGCCAGAAATACAGGCATGTAATACCACACCCAACTAATTTTTCATTAATTGTAGAGATGAGATCTCACCAAGTTGCCCAGCCTGGTCTTGAACCCAAGGACTCAGGCAATCCTCTCACCTCAGCCATCCAAATTGATGTGATAATATGCATGAGCTACTGCGCCCAGTAGAACATGGTTTTTAAAATAAAAACAAACTACCATGTAACACAGAAATCCCTTTTCTGAGTATATAAGCAAAGGAAATAAAAATCAATATCTCAAAGAATTATCTGCCCCCTATGTTATATGCAGAATTTGTCAAAATGGACAAGATTAAAAACAACCTAAATATTTGTGGATTTTGTGTGGATTAAGAAAATATCATATATATACAATAGCAAATCATTGAGCCATAAAAAAATTAAAGAATCCCAACATTTCAACCTTATGAATGAAACTGTAAGATTATGCTAGGTGTAGGGAGTCAGGCACACAAACAAAATTACTGTGAGAGGCTGAGTATAATGATGCAAGCCAGTAATCCCAGCACTTTGGGGGGCTGAGGTGAGAGGATGGCCTAGGGGTTCAAGACCAGACTGGGCAACTTGGTGAGACCCCGTATGAACAATTAAAAAAAAAAAGCTGGGCGTGATAGCTCAGACCTGTAGTGTGGAGCGCCTCCGCCCTAGCATGGCGCCTGAAGCAGCCAGACCACAAGACAAAACAAGCCCTGATAAGGCAACTAAAGGATATCAGCATACAATCCTCTCTTACGGCCGTGCCCGTTACCTTAATTGTTTGGGCAGAGATACTAGATTTAAGGTCACGAATAGGAGAAAAAGAGAAGAAGAACGATGTAGTAACCTGGGATTAAAGCAGCTTGCAGAAGAATCGTGTGAGAGTCGTTATTGAAAGCGACAAGTGGTGGCCCGTACGGGGAACTCGAAGAAGCCGAAATCCTTGGATTCAGAACTGCAGCTGCTCAGGGCAGTCGACTGGTATGTAGATCCCACAAGGGGGGGAAAAAAAAAAAAAAAAACTAGAAAGGTCCTGGGTAAAGAGGCGATTTAAGAAGGTCCTCGGCAAAGAGGCGTTTTGGGGAAGGTCCTCGGCAAAGAGGCGATTTGGAAGGTCCTCGGCAAAGAGGCGATGTGGGAAGGTCCTCGGCAAAGAGGCGATGTGGGAAGGTCCTCGGCAAAGAGGCGATTTGGGAAGGTCCTCGGCAAAGAGGCGTTTTGGGAAGGTCCTCGGCAAAGAGGCGATTTGGGAAGGTCCTCGGCAAAGAGGCGATTTGGGAAGGTCCTCGGCAAAGAGGCGATTTGGGAAGGTCCTCGGCAAAGAGGCGATTTGGGAAGGTCCTCGGCAAAGAGGCGTTTTGGGAAGGTCCTCGGCAAAGAGGCGATTTGGAAGGTCTCGGCAAAGAGGCGATTTGGGAAGGTCCTCGGTAAAGAGGCGATCTAAAAGGGCCCTCGGTGTAGAGGTGATCCCCTTTTTGCTAACATGGGCACTACTTCCTCTCACCCGTTTTTTCAGGTTCTTAAAACTCTCCTAAGAACAAAAGGACTAAAATTAAGGGATAAAACCTTGACTGATTTTATCACACAGGTAGACGAGATTGCACCGTGGTTTGCCGTTTGGGGGAATCTCACAGTGGGTAGTTGGGACAAAGGGGGGCAGGATATTGACCGCGCCCGAGAGCTAGGAGAGGTGGCAGGGGGGGTCCAGCCCCTTTGGAGACTGGTTCGTGCCTGTTTGGAAGATAAAAAGTGCGTGCAAACAGTCGAGCAAGGCCAAGCAGCGCTTGACCAAATAAAAGAGGAATGATCAACTTCCTCAAGAGGGAACAGCGAGGCAGCCTCTGACTCAGAAATGGAGTCAGATGAGGAACTTAGAGATCTCGTGACTCGAGTTGAAAAGTTAGAACTCAGTCGGGGCCGCGCCCGAGATAAGGGCGGATCCTCTGTCCCTGGGTCGGTCGGAGTTTCCTCCCCCGTATAATCCTTCTGCGCCTCCCGGAAAAGGAGGCGCTTCTTTCAACAATGAAGTGTGGAGGGAGGTCCATGCCAGCGGCACATGGCAAACTTTTCCGGTGTTCGTGAACAATGCGGGAAAACCCAGTACCATGAACCATTAGATTTCAAAACAGTGAAAAACCTCGCGGAGGCCGTACGAACGTACGGGCTCACTGCTGCCTTCACGACAGCAATGGTGGAGGCACTAGACAGTTCGCCATGACCCCCGGAGACTGGCAGAGATTAGTGAAGGCTTGCATAAAACCCGGACAATATTTAGATTGGAAGGCCTATTATATAGAATTAGCTAATGAGCAGGCAGCAAGAAACCGGGCGGCGGTAACGGGGCTTGGACGTTGGTATGCTTTTGGGGGCGGGGCCCTTTTTGCTAACCAACAGATAGGATACCCCCAGGTTGTGTATGATCAAATTAATCACATGGCAATGCGACCCTGGAAGGCCTTGCCTAGCCGAGGGGAGGTATCAGGTAATCTCACCAAAATTACTCAAGGTTCCACAGAGCCTTTTTCAGACTTTGGGGCCCCGAATGATGCAGGCCGCAGGGCGGTTTTTTGGGGGACCCAGACACTGCCATGCCTTAGTGAAGCAGCTGGTTTATGAACAGTGTACAAAGGAATGTAGGGCTGCCATAACACCATTCAAAGGAAAAGGGATGGAAGTGTGGATGAAAGTGTGCAGAGAGTTTGGGGGGGCCCCTGTCCAATACTGGATTGGCCGCGGCAGTCTTACAATTAACCAAGCGAGGTGGTACCCGGACGAGCCACAGTTCTGGAAACTGCTTCTTATGTGGTAAACCAGGACATTTAAAGAGGGTAATGCCCAGGCTGACAACCTTACGTGACTTCAACAGGCTTTCTTTGTAACCCCTGCCCAAAAAGGGACAAGATTTTCATGCCCCGTTTCATGTTAACTCAAAAAAAATTACAGACCCGTTTCCAAATACCACGTCATGTGGCCAAGGGTATTGTAAAATCTTGCGAATCATGTGTTACTTTCCCACCACCCCTTCATGGGGGGTGAATCCAAAAGGCCTTCTCCCTCACGGGTTTGGCAAATGGACGTCATCATGTGGCAGAGTTCGGTAACCTCAAGTATTTTCCATGTTTCCATAGATACCTGTTCCGGAATTTTGTTTGCCTCGGCCATGGCTGGAGAAAAGGCACATCATGTTATCTCCCATTGCTTGGAGGCGTGGGCCCCCTGGGGCATGCCTCAGCAAATCAAAACAGATAATGGCCCCGCCTACACCTCCCGAACATTTCAACGGTTCTGTGCACAAATGAACGTGGACCTGCGCCATGGGCTCCCTTATAATCCCCAAGGTCAAGGGATAGTCGAGAGGGCTCATCGCACACTAAAAGAACTACTTCAAAAACAAAAAGGGGAATAGGCATGGGTTACAAAAACCCAAACAAAGACTGTCATTATCAGTATTTAAATTTAAATTTTTTTCAGCTGGACAACGAGAACAATTCTGCTGCGGACCGCCATCTAGGCGCAGTACCGCATAAAAGGGGCTATGTTAAATGGAAAGATGTTATCACGGGACAATGAGAGGTCCCGACCCAGTATTAACGTGGGCGAGAGGATCTGTGTGTGTTTTTCCACAGGACAGCCCAGACCCGGTGTGGGTACCTGAGCGACTAACACGCACTACAAAGACCCCGAGGAACGAACCCCCATTGCTGATGATGAGTCCGACGACGTGGCTTCTGCTGGGAACGCTGATGCTGAACCTCCCCCTAAGTCGTGCTGAGCAACAATGGGGAATTTTAACAGTATTTCCCAGACACTTATTCGGCAGGTACTTTCCCCAGATTTTTAATGGCACCAGCCCTGATTTCTATTACACTCTTGCTGGGGCCCTAATGCTCTCTCTCCTTTTAGTCAGAGGAGAGACTTTGGCATTACAGCCGCCATCATTGCAGCAATTGCAATGGCGGCCGCTGCAGCTGCTACAGCCGCTGTTGCCATGTGTACCACAGTACAGACCGCCACCACTTTAAACACCTTGTCTTCCACTGTTGCTGCCAAAGTAATATTAACAGTCACTTGTGTGGCGGCATTATGATCTTAGATCAAAGAGTTGACGTGGGGTGTGAATGGCACACTATTGCTTTATGCGTAACCGGCATCCCATACCACAATATGACTATTGCTGCTAACCTCTCTCGAAAGCTTTCCTCCATCTTTTAGGTAATTTGGGCCCAAGAGTTTTGACAACCTGACGGAGGCTTACGTCGTGAAAACATCAGCGCCATCAGAGTAGATCCAGTAGTCGCTCAAAACCTTGGCCTCCCGGATCGCCCAGGCGGCATACCACCTTAAAGAGTGGGCGGGAAGGGTTCAATGGCCTTTTTGTTATTCTCTTGTTGTGTCCTGTGCCTCTATTGTCTCTGCCGTATGCATCAACGCAATGCACGTGACCGTGCACTACTAGCGCAGGCCTTTGCTGCCATGGAGGTGGATCAATCCCCTCAGGTCTGGGTTGCCGCGCTAGGGCAATAAGAGCAGGCAGGATGTGAGAATAGTACTGCACACGGGGCCCAGGAGGAGTTATCCGTGGAGGGCATGTCCCGCTGCATATGGGTTGACACCGCCTCTCCCCTCCCCAGAAAATCGGTGTCGGACAGGTGGGCAGTCGGTCTGGCGATTACACGCGCGGGAGATAGACTGTCTTACATGGTCCTTGTTATATGGGGGCTGTGACCACTACCCTCTCCTGCCAAAATAAATAAAAAAAAGGGGGAGCTGTGGAGCGCCTCCGCCCTAGCATGGCGCCTGAAGCAGCCAGACCACAAGACAAAACAAGCCCTGATAAGGCAACTAAAGGATATCAGCATACAATCCTCTCTTACGGCCGTGCCGCGTTACCTTAATTGATTGCCAGAGATACTAGATTTAAGGTCACGAATAGGAGAAAAAGAAGAAGAACGATGTAGTAACCTGGGATTAAAGCAACTTGCAGAAGAATCGTGTGAGAGTCGTTATTGAAAGCGACACTAGTTCCAGCTACTTGGAAAGCTGAGGTGGAAGACTCACCTGAGCACAGCGGGTCATGGCTATGGTGGCCATTAACACGCCACTGTGCTCCAGCCTGGGCGATAGTGAGACTCCAACTCAGGGAAAAATTATACTGCCTGATCTCACTCATGTGTGGAATCAAAGAAGATTGCACTCACAGAGGAAGAAGGTACGAGGATCGTCACCAGGACCTGCAGATGAGAAAAAGGGGAGATGTTTTTCTTTTTTTGAGTTGGACTCTCACTCTGTTACCCAGACTGGAGGGCAGTGGCACACTCCCAGCCACCGCAGCCTCAATCTATTGGGCTCTGGATATCCTTCTGCCTCAGCCTTCCAAGTAGCTAGAACAACAGGCAAGAGCTACCATGCCTGGCAAATTTTTTTTTTTGATTCAGGGTAGAGATGAGTCTCGCCAAGTTGCCCAGGCGGGTCTCGAAAAAACAGGTTCAGGCAATTCACTCACCTTGGCCTCCCAAAATGCAGGATTACAGGCTGAGCCACTGAGCCGACTCGATATTTTCATTAGCATAATTATAATCATCATTTCACAATGTATAGGCATATCAAATATTACATTCAACACAATATGTTTATATATTTTTATTTATGTATAAAAAATCAGATGTTAATCACACACGCATAAACACACATGTGTATACATATATACGCATATATGTCAAGTAGTACTAAGCTTCATAATAAACAAAGAAAAATAAAATAAGAGCTATTAAAAAACAAGGTAACATGTGGGCACTTAATATTTGTTTTTAATGTTCTATGTGATATAGTATACTTAAAAATTCGGATATGTAGAAATAAATTACCAATCTCAGTCCATATTTAGAAAAAGTAAAGTAAATTAACAGGATTTGTTAAATCAAGAAGGTAGTTTTTGTCCTGGTAGAATTATGGAGTATGAATTTAAATAAAATCACATTGGAAACCTCCCTAGAATAGAAAATCATAAAGTGGAAATCATCTCTCCAGAGAGTTCTTAAAATTTCTCAAATAACACTCTCTCGCCTATTTTCAGCGTGACACAAAAAGAACTTTTAAAAATAGTTTGACATGGATTTTCTAAATAAAGAAGCAGATACTTGCACATCTTCAAAAACATCAGAAAGGTAGTCAGTTCATGGCGTCCTTAACAAATCATTAAGTAAACTTTGATTTCCCCTGTAATCTTGAAAGGAGATCTTTGAAGAAGCAGAGTTTTTGGAGAATTTCAGAACATGGATTAATAGATATCTCTTTGTGATAGCAAGAGAAAGAATCCCGGGCTTCTCAGAAAACCATTTCCATTGGAGCAGACCACCTTTGCAACTGATATTTCAGCTCTATTTCCAAAACCCTGTGTCATCTACTTCTTTCACCCCACCTACCTGGAGGTTTGGTTGGTGTGTTGTGTCTCTTCATTTCCCAGGGTTCTTTCCTTTGCCCCCAGACAGGTGATCAGGTCTTGCTCGAGACAGCAAGTCCTGTGTAATTAGAGAAAAAAAACATGAATCTTGCTTGGATTCTTCAATTACAAACCTAGTATTACGATCAGTAGAAAAACATTATACGAGATTCTAAAAAAATTATCCAAAATACTGTTCCCCAAAAAAACCCTTTATTACATATAGACAGAATTTTAAATTTGTGGGTGATTTTTTTTGTTTTTTGTTTTTGAGTTGGAGTTTCATTCTGTCGCTCGGGTTTGGGAGTGTAGTGGCATGTTCGTGGCCACTGTAGCATTGACATGTGAGTCTCAGGCAATTCTTCTCCTTGATTTTTCCAAGTAGCCAGAACTACAGGTGTTTGCTACCTTTCCTGGCAAATTTTTTTTGTTTTTGCTGTAGAGATGTGGACTGGTCAAGTTGTCCAGGGTGTTCTCAAACACAGGGACTTGAACAATCCTCTGTCCATGCCCCCCCCAAAATTTGCGGGAAATTACAGGCTTTGGCCACGACCCCTGATCTTAAATTTGTTTCTTCCTAGCTTAGTACAGTGAGTCACAAACTGATGGGGGCCCAATTGGAATGAACTGGGGGCAACGATATTCTATCCACCAGTTTCTGGACTTACCAGTAATAAGAGAGAAGAACATGTCAATTCAATATAGAGAATGTTTCTTGTAAAAATGAAATGTCTCAAATTTTTTTTGACAAATCACCAAATTTTTTTTGATAACAGGAATCTGAAACTCATTTGCACATAGAGAAATTCCCAAAAAACATTCTACAAAGGAAGACCTTGAAATCCTTAGTATGAAAGGGGGTTTGTGTGTTAAAACTGTGCTCACCTAGAAAAACCGGGTTTTTCTGTGGTTCTCTAACATCACATTCCTGTACAATATCCCTGAGTGGGGTCCAGGAATACCCACTCCTTTAGGGGTTTTCTATGGCCACATCCCTGAATGTCAACACCCCCTGAAAACAGCAACCACAACACATATTTACCAAGTGACCATGGCCTCTAGAAAAGGGCCCAAAGGGGAAAAAGAGAACAGGGTTCAGGTGACATGACCACTAAATTACACAATAAGTTGTAACACAGAAATATTCTCTAATGCATTAAGCTGAGAAGAATTTCAAATAAAATCCACTCAGCCATTGTGGACACTCTGCTCTTGTGATGGATACAGCATGAATTTGGAAAACCAACACAGGCATGTAGTTTTTTCAATAAGATATTTACATCACCCGGGGCTTGGGGCTCAGCCTGTAATCCCGCGCCTTTGGGAGGCTGAGGTGAGTGGATTGTCTGAGCTCTCGATTCGAGACGCCCTGGGCGGGAGACCTCATCTTTACAATAAATCAAAAAATTAGCCGGGGTGGTAGTGCATGCCTGAAATTTCCCGGCTACCCGGAAGGCTGAAGCAGAAGGATCGCAGGAGCCCAGCAGGTCGAGGCTGCGGTGGCTGGGAGCAGCCACTGCTTTCCCAGTCTGGGCGACAGAGTGAGACTCCAACTAAAAAAAAAAAAAAAAAAGATATTTACATCACACAGAATACTTTGCATTACTGCTTGGGTGGAAAACTCCCAGTAAATTTTAAGGGGTTCTCGTCAAGCTTTAATGTGTTCAACAATGAATTGAACATTTTGTTAAAATATAAATTTTGATTCAGGAGATATAGGGTTAGTCTGAGGTTCTACACTTTTTTCAGTTGGTGGGTCTCATTCTTGCCCATGCTATGGTGCAATGGCACAATCACAGCGCATTGCAGTCTCAATCTTCTAGGCTGAAAGAAAACATTCTGCATAGCCTCCCAAGTAGTTGGGACAAATTGATATCAGGTCCCAAGGCACACAGGTGCCACCCAAAATCCATGCTGAGATTTATTGGTCAAAAATATAGTAATTTCTTATTACATTTTAAGATGGAATCTCACTCTTGTTGCCCAGGCTGGAGTGCAGTGGTATGCTCACGGCCACTGCAGTGTTCACCTGCTCTGTTTAGGTGATCCTTCTGCCTCAGCCTTCCAAGTATCTGGAAATACAGATGCACATAAACATGCCTGGCTGGTTTTTATGATTTATTGTAGAGATGAGGTCTCACCAAGTTGCCCAGGCTGGTCTCAAACCCCAAGCATCAGGCAATCCTCTTGTCTCTGCCTCCCAAAATGCTGGGATTATAGGCTGAGCCACCACACCTGACCAATATAGTAATTTGTAAACTCAGTTTAATAATAAAGACATATATTGTAGGCAGAAATCAGTCTACAGGTATTTCCCATAGCAAGTAATCTCCAAAAGTATATTCATATTGCTTGCTTTTAGAATCCCAGAAAACAAGTATCTTCTAATTATTCTTTTCCAGAATTTCCTGAGTTATACTGGACAGTAACTGCCACCTTTTTTAAATGTGCATTTTATTAACCATGTTCTCCATGGAGCTGTTGGAGCACCCAGACAGAACCTTAATTGTACTTGTATCGGCTGGGCACTTGGCTCATGCCTATAAACTCAGCACTTTGGGAGGTCAAAGGGAGAGGAATACCTGAACTCATGGGTGTGATACCAGCCTGGGTAACTTGAGACCTTGTCTCTACTTTAAATCAAAAAGTTAGTTGGGCATGGTTGTACATGACTGTAACTCCAGCTACTTGGAAGGCTGAGGCAGATGGATCACCTGAGCCCAACAGTTCAAGACTGTGGTGTCCATGAGTGTGCCTCTGCACTTGGGTTGTGGGTGAGAGTGGAGACTCCAACCCAAAAAATAAAAAAAAAAATTAAAAAAAAAAAAAAACTACATGTTCCCATCCTTCACTAGGATCTGAAGATCTACCGCATCACCAGGGGGAAATCTTAGGTAGCCATGCCTTCCCATATTCCCCAGTCACAAGAGAACATTCTTAATACTGCAGGTCATACATTCATGGGGAGAACAGTTCATGGCATCTAAGCGGTATGGATGAAGAGCACAGAGGAGACTATGTAGGGAGCAGTGTCCGACAGACCCACTGAATATCACAGGAAGGAGAAAAATAATTGAAACAGACTTATTAGGCAGGACCATCACAAGGACAGCAGGAAGTTTTGCAATTGTTTATTGTTGTTGTTGTTGTTTTGAGCTGGAGTCTCACTCTGTCGCCCAGACTGGAGTGCAGTGGCTGCTCCCGGCCACCACAGCCTCGACCTGCCTGGCTCCGGCGATCTTTCCACCTCAGCCTTTTGAGTAGCTGGAATTACAGGCGCACGCTACCACATCCGGCTAATTTTTTATTGTAGAGATGAGGTCTCGCCTGCTCAGGTGGGTCTCGAACCCGCAGCCTCAGGCAATCCACTCACCTCAGCCTCCCAAAGGTGCGGGATTACAGGCTGAGCCACCGAGCCCGGTTTGATTTGCAATTTTTAAACACAGACACTTCTACCCTGGGACACATTTACCTGAGAACCAGCCATTTTTTTCTTTTCCTCCTACTTCTCTGGGATTTCTTCTCAGGTGAGATTATCTTATCAAGTCATTCCTGCATGTTGAAAGTATGGCTTTATTCATTTTAAAATTAAATTGAATGTATTTATTTTTAATCAGAGTCTCACCACACTCTTGGGAGTCCCTACACTTAGTCTCCTAAGTGCCTGAGGTTCCCTCTGATTTGTGGATTCTTCCAACATCTCCCTTAGGTGGGTTTACTTTGTCCTTTGTCATAGATTTTCTTCCTTCACAAGTGCAAGATCATCAAGAGGACAGAAATCATTTCTACCTTTTCCCTTCAACAACAGTGATGTGTCTAAATGTGCACAGAAACCAGTTGCCAATCAAAAATTGATTTCTTGAAAATTACTGCCGGACTCAGTGTCTCAGACTGTAATCCCAGCACTTTGGGAGGCCGAGGTGAGTGGATTGCCTGAGCCCGTGGGTTTAAGTTCTTCCTGCGCAACTTGTCAAGGCCTCATCTCTACAATAAATAAAAATTATCTGGGTGTAGTAGCGCATACATATAGTTCCAGCTACTCGGAAGGCTGGGACAGAAGGATCACCAGAGCCCAGCAGGTCAAGGCTGCAGTGGCCGGGAGCAGCCACTTCACTCCCCTCTGGGCAACAGAGTGAGACTCCAACTAAAAAAAAAAAAAAAGAGAGAGAGAGAGAGAAAATACTCCTTGAAGTGTAAATAGGCCAGGCTCAGAGACTCAGCCTGTAATCCCAGAACTTTGAGAGGCTGAGGCAAGTGCATTGCCTGAGTGCATGGGTTCAAGACCATCCCCAGGATTTGGCAAGACCTGGTCCCTGCGATGAATCAAAAATGAGCCAGGCATGGCAGTGGATGCCTATTGTTCCTTCCAGGAACTTGGAAGGCTGAGGCAGAAGGCTCACCTAAGTCCAGTGAGTCTATACTGGGGTTTCCTTGAGCATGCCACTGCACTTCTTCCTGGTCAACGGAGTAAGATTCCACTCAAAACAACAGCAACAAAATAGAAAAACGCAACCAAATACACTCACTATGAATAACATCTTCATTTTGCTTAAATTTCAGCACAAAAAATTCTTGAATTTCTAAGTAGACTTAATAATAAACACTGTATGAACCTATACCAGTGTATAGCCTCATGGACTGGGTGGGGTACCCTGAACACTCCCAGACACAGAGACCACCCTTGACATGACACAGATGAGACGTAGTAGTGTGATGAACATTTTCCTGCCTAGGCCCTTGTCTGAACATGGCCTCCTGGGCACAGCTGGATCAGTAGTGGCCAGAAAGGACCCAGCACTGATCAGTAGGTGGGCCCAGGGTTGGAGAGGGTGAAGAAACTGACCTTTCACAGGGCACCCTTTCCAGCCTGGCTCCCACCAGTGTGCCTACAGCACCTCCTGAAGCTGTCCCTGTTTGGTCTACAGGAGGTCTTTCAGGACAGGCTATCCTGAGCCTGGCCCCTGAAGAATGACATGCTGCTGAGGCAACTGCAGGTCTCTAGGGCTCAGTTGAGAAGGATACAGTGTGATCTGTCCCTGAGGTTGAGACCAGCACCAAGTCAACTCCCAAGTCACCCTCTGGGGTAATAAAGAGGGGAGAATACAGGTCCCATTAACTCATTTCTGTGGGTGTTTCTCATCCTCTACTCTATGATGCTTCTGAAAACAGGCCTAGTGGGTCCCAGGGCAGGTGCTGACCTTGAGATTACTGAACATGCCTCAGAGAGAGGGCAATGGATGATGGCTAGACACACCCAGTCCCTGTACCATACCCTCCTACACCTGCTTTTGAAGGCACCTGAAGAAACCAGAGAGATCAAAAGTCTATGTGTGAGCCAATACCAACAGCCCCAGGAAGCAATAGGAAATTCTTCTATTTTAAGCACCTTCCTCCCAAGAGTGGCAGAACAACATGCCCTGAACAAGGGAGTGGAGAAAATTAATGTCCCAGACCCAGGCAGAATTTAGGAGAGAACCAGTTGGGACCACAGCCCAGACCCAGAACTCAGAGTTCAGTTGTGTGGGAATATTCAGTCCTTCCACTATGTGGAGTGACAGCTCCAGAGGGCAGGGGGCCCAGTGCTTGGGAGCATCTACCCTGCAGTGGAGATAAGTTTCATGTTAGGGTGGCAAAGGAGCTTGGATGATAGCAAAAGCCTCTCCCACCTGAGTTCTTTACCAGGGCTGAAGGTGAGGTGAGGTAGAGTAGCCCTGGGGTGAGGGCATGAGGCAGGGACCCCAAAAGGGCCATTTAAAACCCTAGGGAAACATCACAGGAGAAGCCTAAATTGTCCCAATGGCAACCATGTCCCGGGGGCCAAACCCCCCTTAGTTCTGGATCAGTTTTTGCATGGGTGTCTTTAATTTGGAACGGGGTGCCCACAGAAAAATGAGGACTCCAGGGCCCGGGGTTTCCAGGGGTTCCCCCCCAGTGAGAGCCAGAAAAACTCAGTGGAGAAACTGATCTAGTCTCTAGGCATCCACCAATTTGGGAAAACCCTCTCCAAGGAGATAGCCTGGGTCTCTCCAGCCCACCATCTCAGCTCTAGAAAACCTGGAGCAGACTGGGCACAGTGGCTCACACCTATAATCCCAGTGCTTTGGAATGCTGAGGTGACTGGACGGGCCCTGAACCCATGCATTGAAGACCAGCCCGGGGCCCAATTTGGCAAGGCCTTATATCTACAATAAATGAAAAATTAGGCCAGGTATGGTGGCTCAGACCTATAATCCCAGCATTTTGGGGAAAATCGGATGTGAGAGGATTGCCTGAGTACACAGGTTCAAGATGAGGCTGGGCTACTTGGTAAGATGTCATCTCTACAATAAATCCAAAAATTAGGTTGGACTGGGTGGCTCAGCCTGTAATCCCAGTGCTTTGGGAGGCAGAGGTGAGTGGATTGCCTGAGTACGCGGGTTCAAGATCCACCTGGGCAACTTGGTGAGACCTCATCTCTACAATAATTCAAAAATTAGCAAGGCGTGGTAGCATGCACCTGTAGATCCAGCTACTTGGAAAGCTGAGGTGGAGGGATCACCGAAGCCCAGTAGGTTGAGGCTGCAATGACCGGGAGCAGCCACTGCATTCTAGTCAGGGTGACAGAGTGAGATTCCAACTCAAAAAAGAAAGAAAGAAAGGAAGAAAGAAAGAAAGAAAGAAAGAAAGAAAGAAAGAAAGAAAGAAAGAAAGAAAGAAATTATCTGGCCTTTGTTGCATGTGCAAGTAGTAGTTCCTGCTAGTTGGAAGGCTAAGGTGGAAGGATTGCCTAAGTCCAGTAGTTAGAAGCAGTGGTGGCTGGGAGCATGCCACTGCCCTGCAGCCTGGGTGACAAGGTAGACTCTGACAAGAAAGAAGGAAAGACAGAGAAAAGAAAGAAAGAAAGAACGAAAGAAAGAAAGAAAAAGAAAAGAAAGGAAGAAAAGAAAGGAAGGAAGGAAACAAGAAAAAGAAAGAAAGAGAAAGAAAGAAAAAGAAAGAACTGACATGGTTGCATGTGCCTGTAGTTCCAACTACCTGGAAGGCTGAGGTAGAAGCATCACCTTAGTCCAACAGGTTGAGGCTGTGGTTGCCATGAATGCTAGCTACTGCACTCCAAACTGGATGACAGAGTGAGTTTCCCAAAAAAAAAGAAAAATGTGGCAGCACCCCTCAATTAGTAGCCATCCTCACCTGATGTCACCTGACTGAACTGATTCCCACACTGAGGCACAACTGCAGATAGGACCTTCCATTGATTGCAGGGAAACAGATAGTTTCCGGGGGCCTGGAGGCTCAGGTGTGGCCAGCATCCCCCTGTGGGGAAACAGACCGTGGCTGTTTGATGATTTCTTGCTTGAAATTTGGTCCTAAAGCTCCCCATGCATCTGGAGATCAGGAGTCAATGGTTTCCATTGCACAGCTTTGAACAAGGATGCTGAGCTCCTGTGCAGTTAGGAACACCTGACATCCTCGCTTTGCTATCCCACTGAGCCTCCAACACCAGGGCCTGACCAGTCCACAGTAAATGCTGAGATATCCTGCTGTCTCATGGTGACACCTAATATTAACTTTTTTATGCGAAAGTGACCCACATGGCCCCAAAAGAGACACGACAGCACCCAGCAAGGTGCCCCAAAGCTCCACATAACTTCTCAGCCCTATGAAATCACTGCAACAGGGGAAACTGGACAATGGAAGCCTTGGGATGGGAGGGTTGGTAGGGCATTGTCAAAACTCAGCCAGTCAGCAGCATTCTTGTTCCTCATGCTGGCCAATCCGTGTGACTGTACCTTTCTTAAAGGGTACAGGTCTTACACCAGGGGACAACCTGGCCTCACCTGACCTCTGGGAGAGCATTTGTACTAGGGATATCTTGTATAATTATACAGTGAACATGTGGCCCTGACCAAAACTAGGTTTTTGCCCAAGGCAAAACCTTGATGTGAGAACCCTAGGCATAGTGTGTGGGTTCCTGAGGCCCTCTCATGTCCAGCAGGGCCAGACCAGTAATATCACCAGGCTTGAAAAACAACCAGTCCCCTCAACTAGGGTAGGCAGAAACCCAAAGACCAGTCATCAACCTTATCCACTCAAGGAGGCAATAATGGCTGAACTTCCATGTCCTGAGTGGCCATTACCTGACCACCAACAAAGCAGAAGTCTGAGGCCAAGTAGATGGCACTGGGGCTAGGATTTCAAGGTGCAATACTTGCTCTAGATTATAGGAATGATGAAAATTGAGCAACTGATGTCCCAGGGAAACCACGTCCCTAGGTCTGCCATACTTGGTGGGTTCCTTTCAAGGAAAAAAATAGAAAAGTTGCCTAATTTTTTGCAAGGATGTTCAAAGGTGGGGGCCAGAACTGCATAAGAGGGAAGAGCTCCTGGCTATGCAGGAATAGACCTTAGCTGGATCCCACAGTCTGTAGTCTCTCCCCCTTTTTTCCATCTGGCTACTTGGGATTCTCTTTTTTGTTTTTTGTGTTTTTTTAGTTGGAGTCTCATTCAGTCACTACGGCTAGAGTTCAGCTCACAGCCACCCCAGTGTCAACATGCTGGGCTCTGGTGATCCTTCCGCTTCAGTCTTCCAAGTGGCCAGAACTACAAATCAGTGCTATGATACCTCAGTATTGTTTTAAATTTTTCTTGTAGAGATGATGTCTCACCAAGTAGCCTGGGCTGGTTTCGAACTCACGGGCTCTGGCAGGATTCTCCATTTTTTGTTGAATCTGCAGGTACTGAAAATCACCCAGTTCCTTTTCTAATCTCATTTTGCTTTCAGGAGAAAAAAAAAATTCTTCTATCAAATGAATTCTTAGCAACCCCTTCAGCAGCCTGCTCTGTGGACAAGCACAGTGCAGTTTTTGTACAACAAAGAGTGTCCAGTTCTCTCCAAACTCACAGAGATGAGTTCTCACAATAGTGAACATCCAGATTTCTCCTAATGGATGAAGATGATTTGTTAGCTCTGGCTCAGTAGTGGCGTCATCCAGATCACCAACATTGTCCTTTGGGGTTGTAGAGAATATGTCATTGGGAGCTTGTTTTAGAAGCTCGTCTGCTCCAGGGTCATTGAGTGCATAACGTGAGTCTTTAATTTTTTTTTTTTTTTGAGTTGGAGTCTCACTCTGTCCCCCAGGCTGGAGTATAGTCGCATACTCTGGACTACTGCAGCCTCGACTTCTTGGTCTCAGGCGATCCTTTAGCCGCAGCCTTCCAAGTAGCCAGAACTACATTCACGCACTACCACACCAGGCTAATTTTTTTGAATTATTGTAGAGACTAGGTCTTGCCAAATTGCCCTGGCTTGTTTTGACTCCCCAGCTCTGGCAATCCACTCGACTTGGCCTCCAAAAGTGCTAGGACTACACCAAGCCTGGCCTAGAGTCTTTAATATTCTGATATGCAAGGAAATCATCTGAGTTCATGGATTTCTTGCATTTGTGTATTCTCTTTTCTTTTACACTCTCACTCTTATTTATTTTTATTTTTTTTTTTTTTAATTGGAGTCTCACTCTGTCGCCCAACTGGAGTGCAGTGGCCGCTCCCGGCCACTGCATCCTTGACCCGCTGGGCTCTGGCGATCATTCAACCTCAGTCTTCCGAGAAGCTGGAATTGCAGGTATGCGCTACCACCCCTGGCTGATTTTTTATTTATTGTAGAGATGAGGTCTCGCTGCCCAGGTGGGTCACTCACCTCAGCCTCCCAAAGGAGCGGGATTACAGGCTGAGCCACCGAATCGGGATATTTATTAATATATTTATTACTTTTTACTTTTTCTCTTCTTTCAGGGTCTTGTTTCTTTGGTACTTGGGTTTGGCAATGGCCAGTCTGTCCAACATGTCACTGGTGCATGTGGATTTCCCAGGCAGGGCAAAAAATGTGGACTCCCCTTGAAACTACTCACAGGGACATTGAAGTGTTTTGCTGCCTCTGCAGACTGGAATGGAGTCCTGCAGCCAGCGATCAAGCCACCAGGCCTCATTCTTGTACTACAGTTCCCAGCATGCTTCGCGATGTACACCACCTCCAGTTCCTCCCCAAAACTTCCGGTGCAGTGTGGCAACTCAACCTCAAAATGCTACATAAAAAATATGCTTTTATTTTTTCTTGCCTCATCCAGCACCGTTGGATCACATCATCTGTCATTCAAGATCAGAAGGGTGGTGACCGGTCGCCTTATCCAGTTAGTGGGTGCCAGTTCGGAAACTGTCCAATCAGAATGACCATTAAAGTGACATGGTGGCTTCCGGGTTCTGACCAGGCCTTTTGTTACCTGGGCCTGTGGAACTGCCGGGTCTTTACGGAAAAAGCCGCATGCTTTTGCTTCTTCCTTTTTCACCCTGTGAAATGCAGGCCCGGGGATTCAGTAAGGAAGATGCTGGGACAGCCAGAAGCCGGGAGATGGTGAGTATGGGGGTGGGTGCGAGAGCGAGAGGCAGAATGGACACAGATGACCCGGGTTTTGGCAGACCGGCCTCCCCCTCAGTTCTGATCCTGGAGCCGTGCCTGCCAGCGTCTCGGCCCCGGTCCCCTCTTCACAGGGTGGGTCTGGTTCGGTCCCCCAGCATCCTGTCCCCATGGCGACCTTGCTCTACTGGAGGCTTCTCCAGTATGTATGTGTGAGACCCAGGAGTGTCATTGGGGGGTCTGACTCGCGTGGGGGCCCCCAGGAGAAGTACTTTTGGTCCTTGCCCCATCCCTCTTTCCTCCTAGAAGGTAAACGGACTATCCAGCCAGTGTTAAGGGGGTTTCCCCTTTGGGGCCCAAAAGCGGATCGTGAATCCCTAAGTCCCAGTCAGGGCTTGTAGTCTGAGGTCTCCGGAGGGCCTGGGGGTAAAGGCTTGGAGAAGAGGCAGGGGGAAGCTGGCCACGGGCAGGTGCCAGTGGTGGATAGCCCCACAGTCGCCTGATCTGGAGTATCCATGTCAAAATTCCTAACGAAGTCATCAGGGTTGCTAGGATACTGGAAAGAGTGAGAGAAAATGAATGGACCAAGGGGCGCAGCACCCCGGGGCTGGCAAGCCAGAGGTGAGCACTGGGGGAAACCCCGAGATCCGAGTAAATTGCAAAGAATTGCAACACATAGAGATGAGAGAAGAAAAGACTTATTTAAGAAGAGTTCACCACCCAGAGTCCTGGCTTATATCCTTTTCGTGGAGATGTTGCTGTGACTTCCTTGCCGACTACCTGTGGATGTCTTGGAGATCCTCTGACACAGACCCATTAATGTCTGTCCATATTATCATAGCCCTGAGAGAAGGGCGTGGTAAGGATTCTTATTCTCCTGCGCCCTCCCAAAAAAGACATTCCTTAGAACTAGTGGAGGGTGCACCTCCCCTTATCTCCTAGGCATTTCCCCGTGAGTAGCTGCGGGGGGTCCTTGGGTTCCCTGTAGATAGTGCCCAATTTACTGGAAGATCAAAACCCCACCTGCTCTCCCTGTGAGTGGTTATAACTTTTGTAATTACAAGTTTCATTACTTTTACAGTCCTTGCGCAATGCGTGATGTCGTACGCCTTGTAAATTCCCCTTTTCTCTAGGCAAGCTTGGCTGACCTATGAGATACCTGGCACCAGGAAAATCTGTTTCTGAAAAGACTAAGTCCGTAAAGTTAATTTTACCTAAAGTGTTCATTTCTCCAAAAGCATAGCTTCTACTTTCTCATCGTTGGGTAAGGGTTTTAGAACAAGATGAAAAGTGGCTTCCCCTCTCAGTCTGTCCTTTCAAGGGTCTTGGCAGTTTGTCAACAGGTCCAAACCTGGTTTTGCCTGGTGAGACAGCCAAAGTCAAGACAAGGAGTTGGAACAGGGGCTTGACTTTATTTAGAGGACCATTAAAACCTGAAGATGAGGGACCAAGACCCCTCTTGGGGTTTTTTGTACTTTTTTTGGGGTTTTTTTTCCCGGTCAGTGGTGGGGGAGAGAGAGGAGAGGGATTGCTTGAGCCCCGAAAAATTTTAGGCTAACCCCGGGCAACATAGCACATCCATGTAGCTATAAAAGCTGATACAATTTAGCCAAGAGTGGTCACAAATGCCTGTAGTTTCAGATTCTTGGGAGCCTGATAAAGAAGAATCTGTTAGCTCAGGAGGCCCAAAGGGAATGATAAGCTCTGTGGAGACACTTTAGCCTTTCCTGGGTTACAGAGTGATACTCAGACTCATAAAATACATTTAATTTAATTTTTAAAAAAAAAAAGGCATATCTTCAACATGTAGATGTGACTTTTCCAGATAATCTCATCTGAAAAGAAATGCTGGAGGAAGTTGTGGCACAAATGGCTGGTTCTCAGGTAAATGTGTTCCAGGTCAGGGGCTGTGTCTCTTTTCGTACTGGAGTGTTATGATTTTAAAGCATGCAAACATCGACTGATACTCATCTGTTTTCTTATTTTTAAAGTTGGAGTCTCACTCTGTCACCCAAGCTAGAGTGCAGTAGCATCCTCCTTCCCCCCTAGCCTCGACCTGCTGGGCTCAGGTGATCCCTCCACCTCAACCTTTCAAGTAGCTGGAACTACCAGCACACATTAGCATGCTCCACTAAGTTTTTGATTTATTGTAGAGATGAGGTCTTGTCAAGTTGTCCAAATTTTTCTTGAACCATGGGGTCAGGCAATCAATCCTCTCACCTCTTTCTCCAAAAGTTTTGTGATTATGGGCATAAGCCATCATGCCCAGCCTTCAAAATATATCTTATTCTACCTTAAAAGTGTGTATTCTGCCAGGCTCGGTGGATCCGCCTGTAAATTTTGCACTTTGGGGGGCCGAGGTGTGTGGACTTCCTCAGCCCGAGTGTTTGAACCTGCCTGGGCAGCTTGATGAGACCTCATCTCCACAATAATCAAAAAATTAGCCAGGCATGGTAGTGTGTGCCTGTAGTTCCAGCAACTTGGAAGGCTGAGGCAGAAGGATCGCGGAGCCCAGCAGGTTGAAGGGTTTCGGTGACCGGAAGCATGCCACTGCACTCCAGTCTGGGTGACAGAGTGAGACTCCCCCCCCCCCAACACACACACACACACAAAATGTGTATTCCCTTTTGGGTTTTTTAGACTTCATTTATTTTTAAGTTGTAGGGTAAAATTCAGGGCTATGTAAACTAATGTCCATTATTCAGGTACACTTGTTGATGAGGTATGCCCCACACTCACCCAGCAGTATTCCAATTTCAGTCTTTTTTTAAAGTCACTATCACACTGTTTTACTTTTCAAGTCCTTATTAATTTATGATAACATCTTTCAAACTTTTTAGAGATTTCCAATTTAAATATTTTTTGCAAAAAAAAATTTTTTTTCTTCAGAACACAAACAGCTGTTTGTATACCAGTATCAAACTCAACTGATAAACTGATTAGAGGGTTTTGACTTAATTATACCATTTAATCTTTCTTTCCCCAAACATTTTTTTTACATTATTTTTCATTTCTACTTTTTTCATGTATTTCAGAAATATTTTACCCTTTTTTATAATTTGATCTTTAAATGTAAAATTTTTCATAAATTTCACTGTACTTTTTTTTTTTTTTGAGTTCTAGTCTCACTCTGTCACCCAGACTGGAGTGCAGTGGCCGCTCCTGGCCACTGCAGCCCTGACCTGCTGGGCTCCGGCGATACTTCTGCCTCAGCCTTCCAAGAAACTGGAACTACAGGCGTGCACTACCACGCCCCGGGTAATTTTTAACTTATTGTAGAGATGAGGTCCCACCAAGTTGCCCAGGCGGGTCTCGAACCCGCGATCTCAGGCAATCCACTCGCCTCAGCTTCCCAAAGTGCTGGGATTACAGACTGAGCCCCCTAGCCCGGCTCAGTATATCTTTTTAATCTATTATCAAGATTATATGTCTTTGTCATTGATTTTTTAATGTGACTAATTGTATTGATGGATCCCAACTGCTGAATTTCCTAAGCATCCCTGATATAAAGGGAATTTGATCATGATGTAATGTTGCAACAGGCTTGCAGTGTTTCTACTACTTTTTACATTTCTATTCAAATGTGATTTTTCTACAAAGAAATGACTTAGAATCCTTAGTATGGAGAAGAAATTGTGTGTTGACATTTGCCTCATCCATGGACACTGGGTTTCTGTGGTTTTCTCTATTTTTCTACTATTTTTTTTTTTATTTTATTTATTTTTTTGATTTGGAGTTTCACTCTGTCGCCCAGACTGGAGTGCAGTGGCCGATCCTGGCCTTTCATCCTTGACCTGCTGGGCTTCAGCGATCCTTCTGCCTCAGCCATTCGAGTAGCCAGAATTACGGGCATGTGCTACAATGCCCGACTGATTTTTTGATTTACTGTAGAGATGAGGTCTCACCAAGTTGCCCAGGGGGTCTTGAACCCACGGGCTCAGGCAATCCACTCATCTCAGCCTCTCAAAGCATGAGATTACAGGATGAGCCACCAGCCCGGCGTTTTCTATTATTTTTATTTTAAAATCCCAGAACTTTGGGATGCCGAGGGGAGTGGATTGCTTGAGGCCTCGGGTTCGAGACCTGCCTGGGCAACTTGGCGAGACCTCATCTCTACAATAAATCAAAATTTAGTCAGGCATGGTAGTGCACACCTGTAGTTCTGGCTACTTGGAAGGCTGAAATGCAAGGATCACCAAAGCCCAGCAGGTCGAGGCTGTGGTAGCTGGAAGTGTGACCCTACTCTCCCTTCTGGACAACAGAGAGAGACTCCAACTCAAAAAAAATAAAATAAAGGGTAGGGTACAATTCAGGGTTAGGCCATAAGCAGTCATTGTACATGTAAAGCTTGTGAATCCTTATTGACGTTATATCCCCCACCATGGCAGTGTTCCACTACTGCCAATCACTTTCTTATAGTATTCTGATAATGGTTCAGGGTTGATTATGAGTGGGTACATGTAGTACTCAGATTTTTGTGATAAAACACTAGCATATATTTTTTTTGTTGTTGGAATCTCACGCTGTCACGTAATTTTTTTTTTTTTTTTTTAGTTGGAGTCTCACTCTGTCACCCAGACTAGAGTGCAGTAGCCACTCCCAGCCAACGTGGCCTTGACCTCCTGGGCTCCAGTGATCCTTCCACCTCAACCTTCAAAGTAGCTGGAACTACAGGCGCGCAATACCATGCCCAGCTGATTTTTGATTTATTGTAGAAATGAGGTCTCGTCAAGTCGCCCAGGTGGGTCTTTGACTCGTGGGCTCAGGCAGTCCACTCACCTCATCCTCCCAAAGAGCAGGATTATAGGCTGAGCCCCTGATCTCGACTCACATAATGTATTAATCAAAAATTTTGTGGCCACCTCCTGTGTTATGTGAACTACAGACATGTGCTACCACACCTGGCTAAGTTTTTATTTATTATAGAGACAAGGTCTTACCAAATTGCCTGGGCTTGCCTTGAACACGCAGGCTCATGCATTCCTCTTGCCTTGGCCTCCCAAAGTGCTGGGATTGCAGCTTGAGTTACAGAGCCTGACTTTTATTATTTTTTTTAGTAGGATTCTCATTGTTTCCCTTGGCTGTAGAGCAATGGCACACTCATGGCCACCGCCACCCCAACCTACTCACAAACCTATCACTTTTGCCTTCCAAGTACCACAAGTGTGCACCACCATGCCTCACCAGTTCTTTTATTTATTGGAGATATGAGGGTTCACCAAGTGGCTGCAGTTGGTTTGGAAACTATATGCTCAGGAAATCCTGTCATCTCCTCCAAAAGTGCTGGGATCATGGGTGTCAACCACCACACCTGTCCTGAAAGATTCTTAGTGATTATTATTATGGGATTTTCCTAGTCTTACATATTATGAGGTTTTCTTTTGATCTGCCAAAAAGTTGGAAAGGTTGCCAAATTGGCAAAATGTGAACTAAGTTTATTCTAAGTTTCTTGGAGTCCCTACTTTCATTCTTAATTAAGTTTTACTTGTGAAAGGAATAAAAAATATCCCAAATTATTAAATATCTCGCCTAGTGAGAAGGTGTAGGAACCCACATGAATCCTCCAGGCACATGGCAGAGCAAGTTTAGTGTCTCCTGAGAGTGTAGTCACCAG
>JAPVLO010002734.1:0-29630 GCA_027257055.1 Cephalopachus bancanus | reverse complement strand
CACATCTAAGAGCCTTAGTATTGGTCACAGGCTTCTGGGTCATGACCTTAGGATTTATTGAAGGTGTAAATTGTAGAATATAGTTTTAGAAGACAGCCATTTTGTTGAAAGAATGTGGCTGGGTTACTTGCAGGTAGCCCACTGTGAACTTTGGACTGGGCCACATTCCAAACATTCTGGGATGGGCCACTTTTGTTTGTAAAGTAAATACTCAAGCTTCTATAGAATTGTTTAACTTGGCATAAATCAATCAGCTTAGGATGAAAAAGGTTTATAGAATATGTCAGTCATGGATTAGGTTATCCTTTGTAATGGGATTTTAAGATTATCATATGAAAAGGGCTTAAAGGCAATCATTGATTAAGTTTTCATGGAGTAAGGTTTTTGGTGGGTGGGGGACACCCCTCCCACATCTGACTTTGTGTATAAAAGACCCATTGTAGTTCCCAATAACACTCATCGCTTCTTCACTAGACTGGAGTCCAGTCTCTTTCTTTCTCTCTCTTCTTCCCCCCAATTGCCAACGCTGTCTCCACCTTTGGGGTACCCTGAACCCAGCTGGAGCTGGTCTCCGGCATGTGCCTGTTCTTGTACCAATACCAGGCTATTTTGATTACTGCAGCATTATAATAAAGTGTCAAGTCTGGAAGTGTGATACCTCCTGCTTCATCTCTTTTGCTAAGAACTTTTTTGGCTATTCGTGATCATTTATGCTTCCATATGAATTTCTGTATTGTCATATCCAGGTCTGAAAAGAATGATGTTGGTGACTTGATAGGTACTGTGCTGAATCTGTAGATTGCCTTTGTTAGGATGGACATTTTAGCAATATTCCTTGTTCCTATCCATGAGCATTGAGTATTTTCCTATTTGTTTGTGTCTTCTTGGATTTCTTTTTTTTTAATCAATATTTTTTATTATGATATTGTGGGGTACAGTTAAGGGTTAGGTATACAAACATGTTTCATTCAGGCACCCTGTTGATAAGAGGCGTTTCCCCATTCCCAGACAGATATTTGCTACCATTAATCCTACCTCCCTCCCCCCCATAGTTTCCCACTACTGTCAGTCATTTTCTTATAGTATTACATTGAATGTTCAAGGTCCATTATATGAGTGAGAACATGTGATACTCAGATCTTTGTTTCTGTGAGAGGTCACTCAGTATTATATACTCTAGTTCCATTCAGGTTGCTGTGAAATTCATGATTTTGTTCTTTTTAATAACTGCGTAGTATTCCATCGTGTATATGTACCACATTTTTTAAATCCAGTCCTCTTTTGATAGGCAGCATGGTTGCTTTCAGGTTCTTGCTATTGTGAACAATGCTGTGATAAATATACGTGTGCAGGTATCTTTTTCATAGAGTAATTTGAGTTCTTCAGGATATATTTTCAGTAGGGGGATTGCAGGGTCATATGGGAGGTTGATATTTAGAGCTTTTAGGAATCGCCACACTGCTTTCCACAGAGGTTGCACTAGTTTACACTCCCACTAACAGTGCAGAAGTGTTCCCTTTTCACCACACCCTCTCCAGCAGCTGTTATTTTTTGAATTGTTGATACTTGCCATTCTGACTGGAGTTAGGTGGTATCTCAGTGTGGTTTTGATTTGCATCTCCCTGATGATTAGTGAGGTTGAACATTTCTTCATGTGTCTGTTGGCTGCTCGGATGTCTTCCTTTGTGAAGTGTCTGTTCATATCTTTTGCCCATTTTATAATGGGGTTGTTTGTTTTTTTCTTTTCAGCACATTTGAGTTCCTTGTAGATCCAAGATGTTAAGCCTTTGTCAGACCTGATGTTGGCAAATACTTTTCCCCAGTCTGTAGGCTATCTCCCTGCTCTCTTGATGGGTTCTTTGGCCTTGCAGAAGCTTGTCAGTTTAATAAGGTCCCACTTGTCTATCTTCTCTCTTATGACCTGTGGGTTTCGGATTTTGTTCAGGATGGATGCTAGTTCCGATTTCCATGAGGGTATGTCCTTCATTTTCTAAGGTTCTTATGGTTTGAGGTTTTACATTTAGGTCTCTGAATCATTTGGAGTTAACCCTTGTGTATGGGGATAGATAGGGGTCCTGTTTCAATCTTCTGCATGTGGTTAGCCAGTTTTCCCAGCACCATTTACTGAATAGGTTCTCATCTCCCCAGTGGTAGGTGGTGGAGGCTTTGTTGAAGATGAGTTGGTTGAGAAATTGAGGTTTTCCTTATGGAATCTCAATTTCTTCTTGGGTTTCTTTAAGCAGTGTTTTGTAATTCTCACTGTAAAGGTCTTTCATTTCTCTGCTTAGGAAGATGCTGAGGTATTTCATTTTTTTGTGGCTATTGTGAATGGGATTGTGCTTTTTATTTGGGTCTCTGCCTGCTTGTTGTTTTGTATAGGAATGCAACTGTCTTTTGCACATTTAGTTTGTACCTGAGACTTTGCCAAAGTCCTTTATCAGTGCAAGCAGGTTTTTGACAGAGTATCTTGGATTTTCAAGGCACAGGATCACATCATCAGCACAGAAGGATAACTTGACTTCCTCTTTTCCTATTTGGATACCCCTGATTTCCTTCTCTTGTCTAATTGCCTGAGCTAGGACTTCCAACACAATATTGAATAAGAAGGGTGAGAGTGGGCAGCCTTGTGTTGTTCCATTTTTCAGGGAAATGTTTCTAGTTTCTGTCCATTTATCAATATGTTAGCTGTGGGTTTGTTGTAGATGGCACTTACTATTTTGTGATATGTTCCTTTTATACCTAGGTGTTTTAGGGTTTTTATCAAGAAGTGATGAATTTTATCAAAAGCTTTTTCTGCATCTAATGATATAATCATATGGTTCTTGTTTTTACATCTGTTGATTTATTTAATTACATTTATATTCTTGTTAATGTTGTACCAGCCCTGCATCCTGGGGATGAAGACTACTTGGTCATGGTGGATGACTTTTGAGATGTGTTTTTGCATCTGATTTTGCTAGAATGTTGAGGATTTTTGCATGTATGTTCATAAGGAATATTGGCCTGTAGTTCTTTTTTTTTTGTTGGATCTTTGCCTGATTTGGGTATCATTGTGATGTTAGCTTCATAAAATTATTTGGGGAGAATTCCATCTTTCTCAATTGTCTGGATTACTTTCAATAGAATTCATGTCAGCTCCTCCCTTTTACATTTTGTAGAATTCTGCTGGGAAAATCATCTGGTCCAGGGCTTTTTCTTTTCTTTTGTTGGTTGTTTTCATATGACACAGTCAATTTCCTGGTTGCTGTTGATTTATTTAATGTCTCAATGTCTTGTTGTTTCAACCTGGGGAGGTTGTGTTATGTCAGAAAGTCCTCCATTTCATTTAGATTATCAAGTTTGCTTCCATATAGGTGTACATAGTAATCTCGGATAATCTTTTGTATTTCTTCAGGGTCAGCTGTGATTTGATCTTTTGTATTTCCAATTGTGTTTATTTGGGGTTTTTCTCTCTTTTTCTTGGTCATTCTGGCTAGGGGTTTATCAATCTTGTTAATTCTTTCAAAGAGCCAGCTTTTTGTTTTGCTGATATTTTCTATGATATTTTTGTCTTCTATGTCCTGTATTCGGGCCCTTGTTTTGGTGATTTGGATTCTTCTTCTAATGTTGAGGTTTTGGTGGTCATCTCTTTCCATCTCCCTTAGGTAATTTTTAGGCTTTCCATTTGTGATTTTTCCATTTTCTTGATGTGTGCTCATATAGGTATAAATTTCCTTCTTAGAAATGATTTCATGGCATCCCAGGGGTTTTGGTAAGATGTTTCTTCATTTTCATGTTTCCAGAAATCTTTTAATCCTTGCTTTAGTTTCAGTGTTGACCCAGTATTTGCTCAGCATTATGTTGTTTATTGTCCATGTCTTTGTGGGCTTTGGGGAAATTTTGTTGGTATTGATATTTATTTTTATTCCACTGTGGTCTGAGAAGGTGCATGGCAAGATTTCAACCTTATGGAATTTATTTATGCTTGATTTATGACCAAGAAGTGATAGATCTCAGAGTACATTCCATGTAGTGATGAGTGGAATGTATATTCTGTGGTTGTTGGGTGGAATAACTGTAGGTATCTGTTAAGCCCATTTGGTTAAATGTCAAGTTTAGGTTCTAGATCTCCTTGTTGATTTTTTTGCCTCTATGATCTATCTAGGCCTGTTAGTGGGTTATTCAATCTCCTGCTATAATGGTTTTAGAGTCAATATCTTTTTATAGTTTATCTAGTAGTTGTTTTATTAATGCTGATGCTCCTGTTTTGGGTGCATATATGTTTAGGATGGATATTTCTTGTTGATATGTTGAACCTTTTATCATTATCTGGTGTCCTTTTGCATTTTTATTAACTTTTGATAGCTTAAAGTTGTTTCATCTGATATTAAGATAGTAACTCCTGCTTTCTTTTGTGATCCATTTGCCTGGAGACTCTTTTTCCATCCTTTAACTTTGAGTCTGTGCATACCTTGTTGTGAGATGAGTCTCCTGAATGCAGCAAGTAATTGCATCATAGTTTCTTATCCAGTTTGCTATTCTGTGTCTTTTCAGTGGTGCATTCAGTCCATTATTGAAATGTGATTGTTTCTCCCTCTCATGAAGTTCTTATAAAGTTTTTTCTTCTTTTGCTTGTTTTCTTTTTGGTTGGGGGTTAATGTATGTGAGTATTTTCAAGCTTCTTTTTGTGCTGTATTCTCTGTTGGTTCTGTGCTCTGCTGTTCTCTTAGGAAGTGTGTGGTCATTCTGTTTTTTTCTTTCTTCTGTGCTTAATACCTTTTTAAGTGTCTCCCGCAGAGCTGGTCTGGAAGCTGCACAATCTCTTAGGGACTGTATGTCTGGGAAGGATTTTAATTCTCCATCACTGGTGAAGTTCAGCTTGACTAGATGGGAAATTCTTAGTTGTAATTGTTTATCTTTGAAATTTTTAAATATAGGGCTCCCATCCTTTCTTGCTTGTAGTGTTTCTGCTGATACATCTGTTGCTATGATGATTGCTTTCCCCTTTAGGTAGTCTGACCTTTCTCTATTGCTGCCTTTAGGATTTTTTCTTTTATGCCTAATTTGTGTAGGCTAATTACTATGTGTCTAGTGGTTGGTCTTCTCATTTTATGTCTTGTGTGGGTTCTCTGCTTCTCGTTTGCTTGGCTGGTCACATCTCTGGTGAGATGGGGAAAGTTTTCTTGGATTACCTCCTGGAATACTTGCCCCAAGTTGTTCTCTATTTCCTTTTCTTCTTCTGGGATACCAATAAGGTGTAGATTCGGCCTCTTGATATAACTGCACATCTCTTGTAGGCTTTGTTCTTTCTTTCTGAGTCTTTTTTCTATGTTTTTTACAGACCGGGCTAATTCCATGCTCTGATCTTCAAGTTCTGAGATTTTTACTTCAGCTAGATTAATTTTGCCTTCCATGCTTGTCATCTTGTTATTTATTTCCTGGATAAAATTTTTTATTGCCAAAAATCTCTGTTAAAAATTCTTTCAGTGTTGCATTTTGTCTTTCTTGCGTGTTAGTCACTCTTTCCATTCAGTCCCTAATCCCAGTCATATTCTGGGGCAAGTCGTTGGTGACTTCCATTGTTCGGGCACCAAGTTCTGATTTTTTAGTTTTGTCTTTGGTACACTTGAAATTGCCTGAGGTCTTTCTTTAATTTTTCATCATTTGTGACAGATCTCTTGTTTTTCTCTTTAGCTCTGTTATTCAGTGTCAGTGGGAGAGGCTTTCCCTTCTGATGTTTGGTGAGTCCTCTAGTCTTCCCTGATCCAGGCTCTGGATTTGTTTTATTTTACAATAGTACAGTGGATGGGAAGCTTTCTTGTTTTTTGTAGCTTTTGAAATTTGAGTAAAGTGAGGGATGGGGCTCTAGGATTCAGAATATACTTGCAAATTACAGTGTTCTCTTATTGTGGTATGTGTCCCCTGAGACCCACTCCCCACCACCACTCTATATGATTATGCAAAGCAGAAGCCAATGCAAAAAACAATTGAACACACACACACAGAAACACACACCCAAACAAACTGAAATAACAACAAAGCGAAACAAAACAAACAAACAACAACAACAACAAAACCCAAGAAAACTAAATACACACACACACACATGCCTAGCACAACGTGAATAGAGAAAAAAACAAACAAACAAACGGAAAGACCAGAGGGGGAAAAATGAGGAATTCAGGTTGAATCTTCACACATATATTGACACACACCTTAAACTATAGAAAATAAAAATAAAAAAACCCAGAAGAACAAAATAGCAAAAATAAATTGACAATGACAAACAAATTGAAAGATGAACACTCAGTCATTCACATACACACATAAACAGAAAATGACAAATTAAAGAAGGAAGAAACAGAAAAAAAAAGAAATAAATATTTGGAGGGGAGCAGATCAAACACTAACATACACATTCATGCACAAAGGAAAGATATTTAAAAAATAGATGAACTAACAAACAGTCAAAAACAATTTTTAAAAATTCTTTAAAATTGAAAATTAAAAAAAAAACCCTGTCTTCTTGTGGCAGGCTTTGTAATTGTCCCTCTAATCAGGTCTCTCCTGCAGAGTCACCTCTTTCACTCTCTCCTCAGTGTCCCAAGCAGAAAAGGATCAGGGACAGTGGTGGTGGATTGGGCTGCATTCCTCCCCTCCCATTCCTATGGTCAGGGAGATCTTCTCTGGTGGGGAGGTATGGGATGTACTCGCAGGGGGTGCCCCAGCCAGGCTTATCCTTGAATGAAGTTCTCCTGTTGTGACTGTCATCCAGGCTCCACCTGGATTTGTCCCTCTCCATCGTGGCCTAGCTGTGTGGGTCTGTCATTCAGAGGATTGATGGTGAGGGGGGGTTTTGGATTACCCCCAGACTCACCACTGATCTCTTTAAGTCCTTCCTCATTATTTTCTGGTCACACCCTTTTTCCTGACTGCATAAGAGTAGGGGGCTCGGGTGCCTAGAATTCAGCACTCATCAGGTCCCTCTGAAGTTTGTGCTTTCAGGATATTCTCTCTGGGTCACAATCACTCCTTGAGTAGTTGATCCACCAGTCACAGAGATCAGGTCTGTTGTTCTGTGGTGAGCAAGTTGGAGCACTTTCCTGCCTCACCTTCAAGATGGTGGCAGGGTGCCTCTCTTGTCCTCTTTTGTGGGACTTTGTCTATGGTCTTCTTCCTTAGCCTCTGCTTCCAGTGCCCTGACAGGTGCTGAAGTGGTGAGGCAAAACCAGGAGATGGCAGTCTCTCTCTCCTGCTGCAATGGTGAGGGAGAGCCTGGGACATTGTTTCTCTCTGACGTTTTTTCTCAGTAAAACTGTTGTCCATTTAAAAAAACAATGGTGCTCAGCCTTCTGTGACTAAGGAAGAGCCAAGGACAAAGTAGAGAAGCTGCAGCACCAACTGTTGCACCAGGGGCCTGGATAATTGCTCATGAACCTCCACTTAGACAGTCTCTCCAAGCATTTTCTTCCCAGGGAGGATTTGTTGAATTAAAAAAAGCAAAAGAAAATAGCACTCTTCTGCATCCTGGGTGCCACTATGGTCCAAGCCAGCAGCTGTGGCACCAGCCACTGCACCAGAAGAGCCCTGACTGCTAACTCCCTAGTCCTCACTCAGTCACTCACATGCCCACTCGCTCACTTGCTCAGGTACACAAAATTTTCCATACACTCACTCACTCACAAGAGGACTCGTATAATCTGATTGGCTTGGCCGCCATCTACCCAACCAACCTGGATAGATATTTCTTATTGATGGATTGAACCTTTTATCTTTATGTAGTGACCTTTCATATTTTTTTAATTTTTGATAGCTTAATGGGCATTTTTTTCTGATGTTAAATCACAATTCTTACTTTCTTTTGTGTTCTGTACTCCTGAAAAATTGTTTTCAATCTTCTTACTTTTAGCTTCTGAGTGTCTCTTGGAAACAACATAATATTGCACCATGATATTTTATCCAGTTTACCATTTCATGTCTTTTCAGTGGTGTATTAGTTCATTCACATTCAGGCTAATTATTGAGATGTGAGAATTTATCCTTGTCATGATGTTCTTATAGATTCTGTTGTTGTTGCTGTTGTTTGTTTCTTTGCTGCTTTCTTTTGATTTTGGGGTCAATTTATGTGTGTTTTCAATTTTTTGCCTGCATTCTTGGGAAGGGCATTGTCATTCTTTTTTTTCTTTCTTCTGTGTATAATACTTTCTTAAGTGCTTCTTGTAGACCTGGTCTGGAGGTGGCATAAGCTCTTAGGGATTAAATTGCTGAGGATTTTAAATCTCCATCACTGACAAAACTTAGCTTAGCTGTGTAGGTAATACTTGATTGACATTGTTTATCTTTGAGAGTTTTGAAGATTGGACTCCAACATCTCCTAGCTTGAAGTGTTTCTGTAGATATGCCTGTTGCTATTCTAATTGGTCTTCCCCAGTAGGTAGTCTCTTGCTCTCTTTGGGATTTTTTATTTTATACCTACTTTGTGAAGGCAAATTACTATGTGTCAAAGGGTTTGTCTTCTCATTTCTTATCTTCAGGGGTTCTATGAATCTCTTGTGTTTGAATGGTCATGTGTCTAATGAGATGAGGGAAGTTTTCTTGGATAATTTCATGGAATGTTTGTTCCAGGATGGTCTCTGTCCCTCTATCTGCCTCAAGGATTCCAATTAATCTTATATTTGGCTTCTTGATATAATCACTCATCGCTTGGAGGCTTTGTCTTTTTAAGGTTCTTTTCTATGTTTTTAACAGTTAGAGTTAGTTTCATTTCCATATTTTGGTCTGCAAGCTCTGAGATTCTTTCTTCTGCTTGGTTAATTCTGCTTTCCATGTTTATCAGCTTGTTATTTCTTTCATTCACTGTATTCATTGTTGCTGTTATCTCAGTTATCAACTCCTTTCTTTCCTCTTGTCTCTCCTCATTTCTATTTAGTTTCTCTATTAATAGCTTGATATCTGGGTTTGTCATTTGAGACTGGTCATTCTGGAGCTCATCATTGTTTCAGTTGCAAAATCTGTATTCTCAGTTGTTGTCCTCCCAGGGATCTGAGACTCATATTATTCCTTTGGTTTTTCTTCATTTGTGTAGGTTTTCCTCCCCATTTTTAACCTTTTTTAAATTCTGTTTTTCATTGATGGGGTGATAGCTTTTACATCTGTTTGTTCAATCTCCTATTCTTCCTTATGTAGGTTCTCTTGCTTTGTTCACTTTTGAAGCTGGACTGGGAGTGGGAGGCTGTGCTTTTTGCAGTTTTGAGATCTAATTAAGGAAGGATCTGTGATTCAGAAGTTATTTTCAGATCCCAGTATCCACTTACAGTTGTGTGGACTCCCTGGAACCCACTTCCCATCACTTTATAATCTGTTCATGCAGTGGGGGTGTATGTTTATCCCTTGAATGTGAAATGAGATAAGATAAAGGAAAAGAATGGATAAAAGAAGAAGGAAGAAGAAAGGAAGGTAGAGAAAGAGAAGAAGAAGAGGAAAAACAGACAGGTGTACCACCTAAAGAATAAACAGAGAAACAAACAAAGACAGAAAAAAAAAATCCAGAAGCATGCAAATAATCATACAAACAGGCAAACAAATCCTTGTTGATGTACTTGCTCTAAAAAACACCCATATACAAACAGAAAATCTAAAAACAAAGCATTAAAATAACAGAAATATAGCAAGTATAAAAATGCAAAGAAAATCAGAAAGAGAGAAAAAAATCCAGAAACTAAAACAAAAAAACAAAAACAAACAAAAACATTAAAACAAAATAAAAACTTGCTCTATGGCCATTTCTGTAACTCTAGTTCCTTTTAGCTGCTGCCACCATGTTAATGAGTGACTCTGGTCTCCAGTCTATCCCCTCCACTCTCAGTGCAGTCTGGTAGGCTTGCTCTTAACATGAGTACAATGCCCCACGGACTACCATGGGGGGAGAATGGATCAGATAAGGACTCACCCGACTTTCTGAGGCTGCTGTCAAGTCTCCCACTCAGATCTGATGTGTCTGTACCTGTTCCAGCACGGGGGTGGAGGTGTCTGTCTCTCCATATTTGATGAGGGGATAACCTTTGGATCCCAGCTTGGAGGTTGGACAGAACGGGTGGGGCAATGCAGGTCTCTGCCTAGTCCTGGGACAGAGAAGATGGTGCCAGTTGGTGTCTCCTCACAGGTGATGGACTTCTGTTCCATATTTCTATGCCCTGCCTTCTTCACAATTCCTGCTGTTTGTGCCCAGTCTGCTGCCTCAGGTGATGATGTGGGTCAGGTGCCGGGTTTTGTGAGGAGCAGTTGTTCTATGCTGCCTCTTCTAAAGAAATCTCTGAGAACAGCAGACAATCTTGCATGCTGGGGGCTCCAATATCAGGGTGGTGGTGGGTTGTAGTCACTTCCAGAAGAGACTCTCAGGTGCATGACCCCCAAATGTCCCCCCAGACAAACTTTTATTCACCCACTGGCACACACCCACTCACACAGAGAGTCTTTATGGACACTCACTTTTATGGAGACCTTCACACTCCGACCCCTTCCCTCACCATCTTCACCAATCCCTTTCTAATAGTATTATAGTAAATGTTCAGGGTCCACTTATGAATGAGAAATTGTGGTGTTTATTTCAAACTGAGAAAATTTATTTTTCTTTGAAATTATGTACCGGCATCAAATGTGAGTGAGTCTGGCTATATTTCTCAAGTGCATAGGCATAGATGAATGTATGTGGCTCCTGAAGAGCACTCAGCACTTTAAAATTACCCTGTGGACTTTCTACTAAAATGTCTTCCCTTTTTAGATCATCACAAATCTTATTGCTTAAAAAATATTTATTGAATGTTTTATTGCACACGACCTTTTTCTCCTGTCAATTCTTTATTTTTTTATCTTAAAGATGGGGGGTACAATTATTACTATATGCTTTTTTAAAACCCCCCCCCCCAGAAGAAATATCAGGTGAGAGGGCAGCACAGATGACCCCTCAGGTGAAATGAATTCATTGTGACCGGGGCTTGCAAGGCCAAGATGAGCATGACAAATTCACAGGAAGCACAGCCCATGCGCTGGTTTGAAGATTCTCAGACCGGCACTCAACAACGGAGAAGAAAAGGACTGGCCATAAAACAGAAAATAACTCATTCCCTCATAGAACTGTCAGAAATCTCCTTTGGACAGTTGGGTTTAAGTAATCATATTAATCAACCTCAGGAGATTTATGAAGATATTAGTAAATGCATAAGGTAACTTTTTTTTTCCTTAAAGGGTGTGAATGTGTTTTATATTTAAGACTGTCTAAGAAGACAGAAGAGAGAAATCTAAACAAATTTTATGGTTCCTCTCAATTCTTATATGTAGACTCACACTATTAAAACTCCATCATGCTATGTAATGAGAGGAATTCTACAAACTATAGTTCTGAAAAAAATTAAATTTCATCCTAATATCACTCCCTTGCCTCTGTTCTGATTGTTATCATGTTTGAAGGGTTTTTTTTTTTCCATTTGCGGTTTAAGCTTTAGACTTACAGAAGCATATCTGACCCATTTCAAAAGTTCTTACACAACTGGGCTCACCCAGTATTACCCCTGAAGTCTTAGTATTATCCCCGAAGTCTCTTGCTGCTAGGTCTTCTAGGAGTGGAATCTAGATCACACTGTAAAATGAACTTGTAAATTAAACAAAAAATTAGCCAAAATAATGAGTTCCTGGCCATCTCTGTTAGATAGGCCCATTTTCATACTCAAGCATTATTTGCTGGCTCATTGAAAAATTTTTAGTAAAACAAGTGGCAGTTTTGGCTACACATTTGCTTTATATACAATATTTTTAAAAGCAAATATTGTAGTCACCACGGAAGAGTAGTGCTCATTTCTTAAAAGCTATTTGTATTTGTTGAAAGAGCCAATAGAAGCCAACCTCCTGGTTGGATTTTGTACTGGTCAATAGAATCACTAACTAAATTTTGGCAAGATTAACTTGAATTTTTAGGATAGCTTCAAACAGAGAGCAAAAAATTGAAAGCTAAAAATTAGTGCTAAAATATTTTGCAATGATATTTAATGCAGGATGAAACTGAGTAGCTCTCTGCTATGAATCTGCCTTATTTGTGGCAAATTGACCTTTGGTATGTTAACTACACTCTTCCCCTTGCTATGAAAATAGTACAAAAAAGTGCTCAGAAACTTGATATCTTTGTGCACATTGAAAACTATTACAGTGGGTAGAATATTTTGTCATTCAAGAGGGAATAAATATGCAAAAAGTTTGTTTTATTGATCACTGAAGACTAAAAAGAAACAAATATGTGACTAACATATTTTGGGGGTTCCTTTCCCCACTGTAGAATGTTTTTTCTGTTTAACCTACCACTGGGGCAGTACTGCCCCAGAGTCATGCATCTGCCTCCTTCCTGCTCTGTAACATCCTGTTTTAGAAATTCTGAATTCCAGTAATCTAAATTGATGCCCTAAACATTTTTTTAGATGATCTCTATCAATTCCTTCCTTCATGTTATTTTAAATACTTTTTCCCTTTTTTGCTTCAGGCACATGATCTTTTCAAAGTTCAGTGCTCATGTATCACTTATAATTCCTCCTCACCTTTTTTCAAAGGTTTCTCAAAGGTAACAAAACAAAAAAAAAAAAATTTATATATTTGGAAGCCAAAAAGTATCAACTTACTGATTTGCAAGGGTTTTTCATTTACTTAGACATAAAAAAGCCTAAGTTGTATTTATCATGTTCAGTAGATTAAGTTGAGATATATGGACCATTGGTTATGAGCTGGAATGGCATTCATTCATTTGTTTAATTATGCCTATATTTATTATAAGAAATACATTTTAGTATTTATTATAAGCCAGGTTGTATTCTGACTGGTGATAATACAGTAGTGAAAAAACTATGAGCCTTCCTTTTGTAGTTACAGTTTATTGGGGAAATACAGTAAAAAAATTGGGGAAAAAATTGTAGTTACAGTTTATTGGGGAAATATAGTAAAAAATGAAGTGTAATTGAAAATATTTAGTGATAGATTGTATATTAAAAACAAGTATTTAAATTAAAAATTTATAGAAAGTTTTTTTTAAAAAGAACAAGTTATTGTGAGAAAGATTATTTTGGTGAGACAGTGGTTCAGACTGTAAAATCAGGACTTACCTTCTGAAGAGATGACATTTAACATTACTCAGATGATTAATAAATATCTTGGTACATTATGAAGGCAAGGTGGGGAGCAAGGACATCACAAAAAGGAATAATGTGTTAAAATGCCCTGAGGTGAGAATTTTGGTCACAGTGAAAAAAGGAGAACATGGCAAAATAAGATGGGAGAGAATTATGCAGGAAGTGAAGTGATTCATGTAAAGTCATGGTGGTGTAAAATATATTACCTGTTCATTTATTCATACAAAAACTATTGAGAACCTACTAAGTGCCAGGTACTGGAGACACTATTGCAAATAATACATAGTCTCAGTGTCTTTAAAGAGCTAAAAGCCTAGTGAGAAGGATGAAAGTAAAAATAAGTAATTTCAGTAAATATGATATAGATAAAAATAGGATAAGGTACAAGATATTCTTTGATCAAATATGCATTTGAAAACGTTTCTATTGGAAGTGTGGAGGGTAATTCAGAAGAAAGAAAGATTAGAAGCACAAAGACCGTTAAAATGTTATTGAAATAGTCTAGTTCTAAGATACAGGTAATTTTAGTAGAGATGGGTTTAAAGGTTTTTTTTGAAGTGTAATTGAAAATATTTAGTGATAGATTGCATATTGGTAGTGAATGATACCAGAAACATAGTAAAGGGAAAAACAAGAATTTGGGGTTGAGAATGTCTCGTGATCTCAATTTTTAACATGTGGGACAGGTAGACCTGTATCCTATAGATTAATGAAAATGTGTGTGAATGAAGTCAGAACACTGGGGTTACATATGGAAAAGCCATATTTGGTGTCAAAAATATGAGAGTGAATATGGTTTATTTTTCCATTAGTAAAATAGAGATAATATTTAAAGAAATACAATCTTTGGTAATTTTGAACTAATGAAACTACTAGAAAATAACCTGGCCTATTGTTACTTATCCTTCTTCTAATTATTGGTTGATATTCAAAATAATTAACACTTCCAGCAGATGGCAAGCATGGGCAAGAAGAAAGGGTAGCTGACCACATGACACTAAAAATTCCAATTCACAAATGAAAAAAAATAAGCCAACCATCTAGATATCTCCAAAACCCCCAAATGTCATCTAAGGAAAACATATAAATTATATGATCTAAATAAAGATTTAAAAATACTTTTCATCAAGTTGAATTTTTTTTTCATATATAAACCTTACTTGTATTTCACCTAGAACATGCTTTCTTTTTACTTATTAGCAGATGTAATAAATTATTTGATGTAAAAGGTTTTTAAAGTATATGAGAATTTCCATTTTAAAATCTCTGACTTTTTTCCCCTTTCAACTAATCAATAAATTTTTCCTTATATAAAAAAAATTAGTGTGGGTAAGAACACTTAAGATTAAGAATGAGCAAATACAGATCTTTCAAAAAAAAACTAAATACAAGTTTCCTTTTCTATGATTAAGTAATGTAATCTGTAGACAGAAAAATGTGAAAAAATGTGATAAATAAATCATAGTTTTAGTTGAACCAATCCTATGAAATTTTTCTACATACATGTTGATAAAGCACAGTTGATCCCAGATTCCCCAAACCTTTTTTTAAAAACTTAATAAAATTTAAAATTTTTCAGATGTGTTGTAGTACACCTAAGAAGGAAGAAGGGAAACACTTTCATTTTTTCTTCTTCTTGACCTATAGAAGTAAGAATTGTGCAAATGTGCTTAAGTGGTTATACTGTTAAACATGCACACACATGCATGCACATATGCATATAAATTTGGAATATATTAAAGAAAAGCATCATCTCTTTTAGACAGTTCATAAATCTGTAGGAACTAGAGTAGATCAGATTTGCTGCAGATCTATTCATCAGTTGAGAGAATTGCAAGAAATGATTTAAAAATAGCAGTATAAGATCAGATTTTCTCCATGTTATTAAACTTAAGAGACTAAATAATTACATAAATTATTTTTACTACACTGCTTCGATTTGTGACTTTTTTAATTTAAGGATTTTTTTTACTTTGGGAATGAAATTTTATAACCATATTAATGATTACTTAAATTTTAACTGAAAATTTTTATGTCATTGTTTACAATTTTCTATTCAATATTTGCCATACTTCAGTTTTTCAATTTTGATTCAAATTTTACTTGATTTGAGTTTAGCTTCCTGTATCTTTTAGGATGTGTATTTTCTGAAACTGTCTTTCTTTTTTCCTCACATGTAAATAGTAATTTGTCTCATTATAGAATATTTAGGTTATAATCACTTTTCCCTAAAATTGTTGTGTAGGTTGCTCTATTGTCTTCCTTAGACAAAAATATTTACAGCACAATTGTAGAACTAAGAATATTAGCACGTATACTCTTACAACTTTTTAGTAAATTTATTTGTTATACCATTTTACATTAATACCATAGTGTAAGAGAATGTGAATCTTAACAACATTTATTAATGTCAGACCTTAGGGTGTAGTTTTGAAATTTTTTCACTTTTTTATAATCATTATTCACTTTTAAAAGTTCCTCTTTGATCAATTTTAGTAATTTACATTTTCCATAAAATTGTTCATTTCATCAAGATTTTATATTCCATAAACATAGTGCTGTTTTCCCTAATAATTTTTCTGGTCTATCCCATGATTGTGATTATATTTCTTTCTCATTATTATTTTTGGGAATTTATTTTTCTTTCTCTTTGTCTCTTTCTTGTTTTCTTTTGTTCTTATTATGATTTGATTAGTGAAATAATTGTCACCTCTTGAAATTATTTATCTACTATACTGTTTTATATCTCTCAATCTTTGATTTATACTTGCATGTTCATTATGTTTTTCTTACCACATTTCTTAACATCACTTTGTTTCTTGTTTTTAACACTTTGAGTTAATTTATTTTTATTTCTTGTAAATAATATTGTTTAAAAAAACCATGAGAAATCTCTTAAGTTGCTACTTATTATAGCTTTCCTTTGTCTTCTCAGTTTTAAATACTCATTAGTGTTTTTTTTTTTAAATAATGATTACAACTTTGACTTTTTCTTTGATCTAAAAATAATTCAGAATTTCCTAATCAGTTTAGTTTCTAGTTGCATGTAATTTCACCAGAAAATGCAACTTATATAGGGCTTCATTTTTGAAATAATTGGGGGTTTTCTTTGGAATCTAATACTGATCAGTTTTGGGAAATACTTTACTGGTGCTAAAAAAATTGTATCTTATCTTTTATTTTTAAGATACATAAAATAAAGCACAGGCATATATAATTTATGTAAATTATTCATAAATAGGTAATGATTATATAACATAATCTAAACTTCAAGTTTGAAAACACTTTAGTCTAATTTATTTTTACCAGTTTGATCTACAAAACAAAAGGGGAGTATTTAAAACACACACACATGCAAAGCTGTATTTTCTTTTTTTATCAAATTTTAAAAAACGGTACATATTATAATGAGTATCCTAAAATTCAATAAATTTTATCACTAATATTTCTTCTTTGCACATCTCCCTGCTAATTTCTGCCTTTATTTGGGCCCACAGGATAATCTAGGGGATGGGCCATAATTTTATAGTTAAAATATTACTTTTTTAATATTTTTAACTCCTATTTATCAAATATTATTTTTAACATTTACATTCTATTTTATATTCACATTTATCCCATTATATGTCTACTTGTTCATTGACTTATTATGTATATAATTTTTTATATCATAACTCCTATTTCATGAGATTTTTTTTCCTATTCCCCGCTGGTATACATTTTTAAATAATGCTTTTTATTTGCTTGTTTGTTATAGTTTGTTCATTTGTTTTAGGACCAGTAAGATAAATTGTATACTTTCAACGCAGGGAAAACAGAGTAGACCTTGCTTGAAAATTATTCTATATATCTGCTCTGATCCATCTCGGGGATTGTTGCAGGGTTAAAGGAAAGCACTTATTTTTGTTTCATGTAGCTTGTAACTCAGGTGGAAAAGCAGCAGGTACTGCTTGTAAAGGCTACACAGTGATTACTGACCAAAGATGCCTAGGACAACAGATCATGAATGGAAACATTAAATAGACCAACTAAGTCCCAGAGGAAGAACTAGGGTGAAAATCTTTTGGAAATTAGGACATTCAAAGTAGCTGAACGCTTCTACAGCTGGTAGTAATGCAAACTAGTGCAATCTCTCTGGAAAACAGTGTGGTGATTTCTGAAAGAACTAGAGATTGAGCTCCTATTGGGGGGGGGAATTCAAATCATTTTACAAAAAAGATACCTGCACATGTATGTTTGTTTCAGCTCTATTCACAATTGCAAGAACATGGAACCAATCATGTTGCCCATGAAGCTGGACTGGATTAAAAGCATGTGGTATATATACACAATGGAATATTATGCAATCATAAAGAAGGACAAACATATGGACTTTGCAGTAACTTGCATGGATTTAGAATCGATCATACTCAGTGATCTATCACAGAAACAAGGAACAAAAAGTACCATATGTTCTCAGTCATAAGTGAACCTTGAACAATTGTTTTAACACTATAAGAAAGGGGTTGGCAGTAGTGGGAAACTGTCAGGGTAGGGGTGGGGCCGTTGAGGGAAACTGGTAGGGAAGGGGGGGGCATACCTCATCAACAAGGATTCCTGCATAATCGCATTTATATCTAATCCTGAATTGTACTCCACATCTTTATAATAAAAATAATAAAATGATAATAATAAAATAAAAAATAAAATTACTTTATAACTGGGGGACAAAGGTAGCTGACACGTGGACCTACAGGGGAATGAAGGAAGCCACACTTATGCCCAGGCAAGACACATTCTCAGAAAATCCCCAAGAAGAGCTTGAGTTTTGGCATTGGGTTGTTCTCTAGGCTCCAGAGGAAAGGTAGGTAAGTATTAAAGAGTGCCTCAGACCAGAGAAAATTATGAAGGACAAGGAGAGACCCTGGCATTCAAGGAAATTTTTATCAAAACATTACCTGAACAGAAGGTAAAGGAGCATACACTTTACTGATCACACATAACAGAAAATAGTCTTTTGAAAAAAAAAATTTTTTTGAGTTGGGTCTCACTCTGTCGCCCAGACTGGAGTGCGGGGGGCCGCTCCCGGCCACCACAACCTCGACCTGCTGGGCTCCGGTGATCCTTCCGCCTCAGCCTTCCAAGCAGCTGGAACTACAGGCGCGCACTACCATGCCCGGCTCACTTTGATTTATTGTAGAGATGAATTCTTGCCAAGTTGCCCAGGCAGGTCTCGAACCCGTGGGCTCAGGCAATCCACTCACCTCAGCCCACAAGGCGTGGGATTACAGGCTGAGCCACTGAGACTGGCTGAAAAAATATTTTTTAAAAGTCTCAAAACAAATGGTCTATACAGCTTTTAAAAATTTTTAAAATCCTTATAAGCCGGGCTCGGTGGCTCAGCCTGTAATTCCGCACCTTTGGGAGGCTGAGGTGAGTGGATTGCCTGAGCCCGTACGTTGGAGACCCGCCTGGGCAGCGAGACCTCATCTCTACAAAAAATCAAAAAATCAGCTGGGTGTGGTAGCGCATGCCTGTGATTCCGGCTACTTGGAAGGCTGAGGGAGAAGGATCGCCGGAGCCCAGCAGGTCGAGGCTGCGGTGGCCGGGGGCAGCCACTGCACTCCAGTCTGGGCAACAGAGTGAGACTCCAACTCCAAAAAAAAAAAAAATAACAAAATAAAATAAAATAAAATCCTTATAAAAGTGATAATTGTATTTCAAGAATTACCAAATTATAGTAAAGACCAATATTCAACAAAAAATCACCCTGCATACAAATAAACGAGAATATGACACACAAAAAACATATAAACTGATAGTCATCAACCTTGAGGAAGTCTAAACGTAGTACTTAATGAAAAAAGACTTTAAAATTATTATCTTAAGTATATTTATTGAGATAATAAAATGCATGTTCAAATAACTAAAGGAAATTAAAAAAAACAATGTGTAAGCTAAATGAGAATATCAACAAAGAGATTATTCAAAGGAACCAAGGAAAAATCCGGGCTCTGAGAAGCAAATAACTGAAAATAAAAATTTGCTAGAGGGAAATTTAGCAGAAGATTGAGAAGGTAAATAAACAAATTTGCAAACTTGGAGATATGGCAATTAAAATTATAAAATTTGAGCTGCAGATAAAAGAGAAAGGAAAACATTAAACAGAGCTTAAGAGGCTTTTGAGGCACCAAAATGCATTATGGAAATACCAGAAAAGGAATAGAGAAAGGACAGAAAGATTAAAGAACAGAAGGAAAATGACCTTTTTTTTTCTTATTTGGTAAAAAACATGACTCTACAATTCCAAGAAGCACAAAAAACACCAAATAAGAAAACATAAAGAGACACATGCTAAGATATATTATAATAAAACTTTAAAAAGGTAAAACCAAAGTGAGACTCTTGAGAGGAACAAGATAGAAGCAATTCATTTTCTACAAGATTAGCCCCCAATTTTTCACCAGAAAACCTAAACTTGGAACCTTGAAAAAAATAGAATGATACATTTAAAGTGTTGAAGGGCAAAAAAATCAAAAGAAATTTTTAAGTGAGAATTCTATCTCGGGAAAAAATTATCTTCAAAACTAGGAAATAAATAAAGACATTCTTATATAAATAAAAGCTGAAAAGTTTACTAACAGCAGATCTGTCCTACATGACATGTTAAATTTAGTCCTTCAGTTGAAGTAAAATATTGCTAGACAGTGACTTGAAGACATTTGAAGAAATAAAGATCTTGAAACAAAAGAAAAATGCATGGGATTATATAAAACCCACTATTATAGCAATTATGGTTATAATTCCAGTTTTTTTTTCCGCAGGACATAAAAATGCACAAAATAATATTTTATGTCATTGGACACATAATGTATAATTTGAGGCGGTAACAAAAAGGGGAAAAATAAAAAAATGAATAGAATAGATTTTTTGTACATGATTAAATTTTAAGTTGATATCATTCAAGTTCCATTGTTATAACTTTAGTGTGTTGTAAGTAATTCCATAGTAACTATAAAGAAAATATCTACAGAGTAAATTTAAAAAAGATTAGAGAAAAAGATATGAAAAATTTCATGCAAATGAAATGGATAACCAAGAAGAAAGAAAAAAATCATAGAAACACACACTCTACCAGAACTGACTTGTAAAAAAAATTTAAAGGGAAAAATTTGAATAGATCTGAAATAAATAAGGACATTGATCAAAACCTCTTAACAAGAAAAGGCTAGCACTGGATGATTTTTGGATAATTCAAGAAAACCTTAAAAAATAAGGAAAATGGAAAAGTAAGAAGGGAATTAAAACATATCACTAAAAAAAAAATAACTAAACACTAGAGATGACAATAATGGAGGGAATGAGAGGAAAAAAAATCTATAAGATACAAAATAAAGTAACAAAGGGCAATAGTAAGTACTTTTTCTCAGTAATTTTTTGAATATAAGTGAAATACAAATTATTAAAAGGGAAATAATTAAAAGAAAAATTTTTAAAAATTACCATGTGTTGTTTACAAGAGACTCACTTTAAATCTAAGCACATAAGTATGTTGATAATTAACAACTGGGAAAAGTTATTTCATGCAAATTGCAACCAAAAAGAAAACAGCTGTGATGGCCAAAGTAATATCACACAAAATAAACTTAAGTAAAAAAATTTTTTAAATATACAAAAAAGGATATTATATATTGATAAAAGGCAAAAACACTCAAAATATATAAAATGATAAATATACATGCACCAAAGAACAGAGCCTTGAAATATATGAAGCAAACTTTGTCAGAATTGAAGGGAGAAATAAACATTTTCTACAATAATACTTTTAGACCCCAATACTCCATTTTCAACAGTGGATAGAACAAATATACAAAACATCAAAAGAAACTTAAATAACATGAAATTTAATTAAGCAGTAATGGCTACATTAAAATATTAAAAATATCTCAAAACATAACTTTATTTTCTATCTTAACTAGAAACTGTACAAAAAACAACCAAAAGTTATTAGAGAGCAGAAAAAAATTTTTTAAAAATAGAGCAGAGTAAGTAAAATAAGCAATAAAAGAACAATGGAGAAAATTGACTGATTAAAATGTCTGTTATTTGAAAAAAACAAATATTAAAAAACGTTAAACTAAATTGATTTAAAAAGGAAAAAAGATACAAATTACTAAAGTCACAAAAAAGTGGAAGCATTACTTATTTGGGATAAACAGAAGACTATAGAAGAATACTAAAAAAATTACTTTCCTACAAATTGAACAAGCTAGAAGAAAAAAAATCCTAGAAATATACATTCCACCAGAACTGACTCATGAAAAAAAACAGTTGAATAGATCTGAAATATAATATAACATAACATAAATTTTTTTTATGCATTTTATACCACAATTTTTTAAAAATTGAGGCAATCGGGGAAATTTTTGTCTAGTATTTGGTGGCATTACTGAATTCTAGGATCTTTTCTTAGTTATGTAATATTATGTGTTATAATAAAATTTTTGATTCTTTAGAGATGTATACTGAATTATTTCCCAATGAAATATTATTTAAAATAATGATGGGGGTGTAGATAGATCAGCATTGGCCATGAATTGATAAGAATTAAAATTGGGTTGTGGTTATGCAAATAATGGTTAAATATTGATTCCATTTATCTTTTATATATATTTGAAATTTTCTATAATTATGAATTCAGGAAAAAGATTTTGGGTAGTATGAAATAAATGTTCATTCTCTCCATTGGGCTGCAATTTTTAAAAAGATTATTAAAAGGTGTCTGGTGAGGGAAAGAGTCACCTATGTCTTTAATACCCAAATTCCTCCATATTTTTCATTCCAACAATTCTACACTACAGGGTCCCTGCTTCATTTTGACATTACCCAGCATGGTTAAGATCTGGAATTCTGTAGTTCATAAAAGGGCAAGAAGTTTCCTCATAATACTCTGTTAGGTAGACGTAGTTCTTCTATATTCTCCAAAGAAAATCAGTATGAGACAAAGCAACTTTATTTCGCTTGCACTTATTTTCTCTTGTATTGTTACTTTACTATATTATTTTACTAGACCTCTTCTGATATGTGCAGATAGGGAACAACGATATAGATTGACTGAACATGAAGTATTCATTTTTGTAGAGAGCAACTTACAAATAACAAAATAACTGACAGATTATTTGGGTTCAAATCTCAGTCATGTAGTTATTAGCTGTGTGACTTTGACACTTTTTTCTGAGCTATAAAATGAAGATACAAGTACTTACAAAATACAGTTTTCTTTAAAGTTGAAACAATGCATGTAAAGTATATGACCTACACTAAGTACTAAAAACATAATAGCCATTATTACTATATGTTGCTGTCATTGTTTTTTTACTGTTTATCAGTTGATGGTGAAAAAGTCTAGTTTTAATTTGTATCCCTTCAATTATTGAATTATTAGCTATTTGTAGATTTTTTTCTGTATATTGTTAGTTCTGATCATTTACTCTATTTTATTGTGCAAGTTATGATTATTTTAATTGAATAAGTAACCTCTGTAAAAGTTAAAGAAATAAATAAGGAAATAAGACTTTTTTCTCAAGAGGAAAGTACAAGAACAATCTCATCATTCAAATTCAAAATTTATAAAAATGCTTCAGCACCAAAATGGGGATAAATCCAAGACTAAGCCTTGAGAAACCTCAACACATTTTTCTTTTTAAAAATTCACTTGTTTATTGTCTGCCTCCCCCCTGATGTTTAAATCAGCACATTTTTCAAGTGTAACTATTAGAGCTATGCTATAGTTGAAAAGTAAATTGGATGAGGTAGCCTCTTGGAAAACAGCCTGTCAGTTCCTTAAAAAGTTAAACATAGTGCTTCACTTCTAGGTGTCTACTTAAGGGGAAATGAAAATCTATGCTCATATCAAGCATATGTTGTAAAAAGTTAATTGCAGCATTATTCATAATAACCACACATAGAAACAACACAGATTTCTATCAGTTGGTGATTGCATAAAAATATGGTGTAGCTATGTAATGTAATATTATTTGACAGAAATGCAATGCTAACAAATGCTACAACCTGAACGAATCTTGAAAACATTACTAAGTGAAAGAAAGAAGCTACAGTTCTGTGAGTGGCTGAATACCTCTATAGCAACAGACCCTGTTGGACATCCTTTATTCTATATCTCTACTTCTCACTGGTTCTTCTAACAATCTCATCTTTGTTTCTTTCACCCTAAAGTTGGTAATATTGGTAAATTTGGGTTTTCGCTTGTTGTTAATCCCATAGTACAATATTCTCTATCGATTTTCTTTGTCATGCTTGTATGTCTGTAAATAGTCCTTTCATTAAACTTTCTTCATTTAAAACTATTTGAGTATGCCATCACATTTTTCCCTGGACTCTGATCATTAGAATATACTAGAGATTCCCACAATAAGCTTTTATAATTTAAATTTTTTTTTGTATTTCTCGTTAATCATTTTCCTATTCCTAGGACTTATGTTGCATTTCTTACTTTAATAAATTTACATTATTAATAATTAACATTATTAATTATTCAATTTTGGGGGGTAGATATAGGCCTGCTCAGATTGTGTATCTCTTTGGGATGAGATTTTGGAGATTGTGTCATTCAAAGAGTTTTTCCATTTCATGAAGATTATCAAATTTGTGTGCATAAAACTGCTGTAAATTCTTTTTCAATCTTTTTAATATCCATAGCATTTATAGTGATGTCTTTTTTCACTTCAGATATTTTTTCTTTTTTTTTTTTTAGTTGGAGTCTCACTCTGTTGCCCAGACTGGAGTGCAGTGGCTGCTCCCGGCCACCGCAGCCTCGACTTGCTGGGCTCTGGCGATCCTTTCGCCTCAGCCTTCCAAGTAGCCGGAATTACAGGCATGCGCTACCATGCCCGGCTAATTTTTTGATTTATTGTAGAGATGAGGTCTCGCACCCCGGCAGGTCTCAAACCCGGGGGCTCAGGCAATCCACTCACCTCAGCCTCCCAAAGGCACAGGATTACAGGCTTAGCCACTGAGCCCGGCTCAACTTCAGATATTAATAACTAATGCCCTCTTTTTTTCTTAGGCTGGCTAGAGAACTGTCATTTCTATTCATCTTTTAACATAACCAACTTTTTATTTAATTGTGTTTCTTTATTGATTTCCTTTTTTATTTTTTCTAGTTTCTGATCTAATTTTTATTTCTTTTATTTATTTTGGATTTGAATTACTCTTTTTTGAATTTTCCTAAGGTAGAAGTCTAAATTATTGATTTGTTTTTTTTTTCTAATATCTGCACTCAGTGATATACATTTGTCTGAAAGTACCACTTTTACTGCATTTCAAAAATTTTGTTAAATTGTGTTTTCATTTTCATTTTGTTCAAAACACTGGAGGCATGCAGATGGCCACCATGAAGCAGCAGACCAGCGCCTCTCTCTCTGAGAAAGGGGAGAGACTAGGGACTCAGCTGCTGATAGACAGAGACACCCTGAATACCTTTGGGCAGGTGAAACACCATGAACAAAGCAAAGGTCTCTTTGAACACATGGGGACCAGAAAGAGATAGCAAATGCAGGAATCGGGACCCCCATTTCCTGCCACACACCAGGCTTGCACAGGATCCCAAAACTCTGTCAGGTAAAAGAGAGTGCATGAGCAATCTTAAGATTCATTGGGTTGGTTCATCACCACCCCCAAGCCATGCACTCATTGTCAGTCCCACGCAAGAGGAATCCTGGTCAGGGTACTGCAGCAGACAACTGGAGCCCAAGTAGAATGGGGAACAAAAAACCAGGTTTGGTTAACCATTGTGAACATGGCTGCTCCAAGAGGTACCTGGTGGTCCCTTTCCATGCAGGGAAAGCCCACCTGCAGAGTGAACCTTGCTAGTGCCCTCTGCCATCAACAGGTGACTGTCTTCACAGCCAGATCAGAAAAAAACCCACCTCCAAGCCCTGTGTAGCTACAGTGTGAACCACCCTTATGGCCAGGAACTCACTCTTTTTCAAGAGAAGAGTATAGAATAGAACAGAAATGGAGCAACATAAAAGACACTGAAAGGTTTTCTTGGTGGGTAGACTACTAGAATGCAAATTGCAGACAACAGATGGGAGGTCATCCCCCAATCCACTCTGCATAGCGCTAGCAGCAAGGGCTGGAAACTAATCTGACATGATAAACAGTGGGAAAGAAAATCTACAGTAGAGAAGCCTGCCACAGGATGGAGTAAGGGGGAAATACCCCTCCATTTATCACTGAGTGACTTATATTGAACAACAGAAAGGGTTCTAGAACAGAGGGTCATTGACTAGCTTCAAAGCAAAAAAAATCAAAGTGGAATTATAAAGAGGGAAGAGAGGCCAGTCACAAATAGGAGAAGTCTAAAAAAAAGGCAACCCTAAGATTCCTACAGCACCCAAAAAAGAAGCTATCAGAGGACAAACAATGAAAAGCTCAGAATGCTCAGCTCCAGAACAGTCACAGAAATTAAAGAATGGATGACTGAAATGAACAGAGAGAACCATGAGAAACTAGAATGAAACTCACCATAGTTGTACAAGAAGTCAATACTAATTTGACCAATTTCAGAAAAACGCATTCTGAAAAAATGGAAATGAAGAAATTTATCATGGAAATAAAAACACAGTAACAAGCATAGGTAGTAGGACCAACCGGCAGAGAAAAGAATGTCAGAGTTTGAACACTAAAATATGGAATCAACTCAGCTTGTCAGAAATATATATAAAAGTTCAAAAGAAGGAACAAGCCCTCTAAGAGATGTGGGACAATATCAAGAAGCAAAATCGATGCCTGCTGTTATCCATGAAGCAGAGAAGGAAACAGAACACCATGGAACATGCATTCCATGAGGTCATCCAAGAAAACTTCCCAAATGACACTTAAAGGGTGATCACTTTAACACAAGAAATTTAGAGAAACCCTGCAAAGTATGACATGAAAAGATCACCCCAAGACGCATAGTAATTTGCCCTTATGTAGTAAGCATGAAAAAAAAAAATTTCTAAAGGCAGCAAGAGAGAAAGTTCAGACTATTTTGCGGGGGAAGACCCATCAGAATCACCCCAGATATATCTGCAGAAACACTACAAACAGAAGAAACTGAAGTCCAATTTATATTGTTCTTAAAGATAAGCAATTCCAGCTAAGAATTTCCTACTCTGCAAGCTATGCTTCTTCAGCAAGGGGGGAACTAAAATACTTTCCAGACATCAAATTTCTTAAAAGACTACCCTGCCTCAAGCCCAGTCCTTCAGGAGGCACTTAAGAAGACAGTGAACACGGGAAAAAAAAAAAAAAGAATGGTCACATCCAACAAAAAGTCAAAAAGTACAGGCAAGCACAGAATTAACAGAGCATGCAAAACACTCACAAAATGAAAATATACACATATATAAACACAAAAGTAAAAAGGAAACAAAGCAACACACCAAGAGCACTATGCAGGGATAAACTCCCCTTTTCAATAATCAATTTGAGCATGAATGAAATAAGTGCACCACTGAAGAGACATAGGGTGGCAAACTGGACAAAGAAGCATGGTCCAACAGTCTACTGCCTCCAGGAAACTCATCTCACTTCACAGAACACCCACTGCTCAAAGTTGGGGGGAAAATGGTATTTCTTGCAAATGGAAAAAAGAAAAGAGCAGGTGTAGTTATTTTGCTATCAAACAAAGCAGACTTCAAACTCAAACATTAAAAAGGACACAGAGAGACACTGCATAATGATAAAAGGCTCAATCCACCAGAAACAAATATCCATCTTAAACACATATGAAAACCCCAAAATGGGAGCACCCGGGGTTTTTTAAAACAACAACTAAGTAAACTAACAGAGGACATTGACTTTCACACAATCATAGTTAGAGATCTAAATATTAGATCTAACAGCTTTAGATAGATCATCAAAGCAAAAAAAAAAACAACCAAAAAAACAAAAAAAAAACTAGCAAGCAGTTATGTAACCTTAACTCAGTGCACAATCAAATGGATTTAACAGACATCTAAAGAATAGTCCACCCAACACCTAGAGAGAATATATTCTACTCATCAGCACATGGGACATACTTTAAGAATGAGCACTTTCTCAGACATAATTGAAGCATGAACAGATTTTTTAAAAATCAGAATAATGCCAGGCGTCTTCTTATATCACAGTGGAATAAAAATAAATAACACCACTAATAAAACCCCCCAAAAACACATACATGGACACTAAACAACTTGCTGATAAACAACTTCGGGGTCAGCATAGAAATCAATACAGAAAAAAAAAGATTCCTGAAAACAAACACAAACAATGACACATCTTATTAGAACTTTAGGATGACATGAAAACAATGTTAAGAGGAAAATTTATAGCATTGTATGCGCACATCAAGAACAGAGAAAGACTTCAAGTAAACAGCCTAGCATCACACCTAAAGAAGCTGGAAAGACACAGTCATCTAAATCCCAATTTCAGCAGAAGAATTCAGATCATCAAAAAAAAATTATAGTTGCAAAATATAGAAAACAAAAGTATCATTAAAAGGATGAAAAAGACTGTTTTTTGAAAGGATAAATAAGATTGACAGACTGCTGGCAAAATTGACTTAAAAAAAGAGATAAGGTAAAAATAAAAAAAATTTTTAAAAAGCAACAGTGAAGTCACAATTCAAAAGATTTCCAGAGATTCCTAAGAACACCTGTATGCAAATAAAGTGGAATATCTAAAGGAAACTGAGGATATTCTGATATTACACAACCTCTCAAAATTGAAACAAGAAGAAACTAAATCTCGAAACAGAATGATAACCATCCAGTAAATTGACTCAGTCATACAGAATCTTGCCAAAAAAAAAAAAGTCCCAGACCCGATGGCTTTCAAGCTGAATTCTACAAGACATACAAAGGGGGAGCTAATCCAATATTTTTGAAAATAAACTAGGCAAACGAGGAGGATTCCAAGCAAATGAGGGTGATGGAATTCTTCCCAACTCATTTTGTAAAGTTAATATCATACTAATACCCAATCCAGGCAAATACCCAACAAGGAAAAAGAATCACAGGCTAATTTCTTTGATGAACACAGACACAAAAATTCTCAGCAATATTCTAGCAAATTGGATCCAACAACACATCTCAAGGATTAGCCACCATGACCAGATGGGTTCATTCCTGGACTGGAAAGCTGGTCCAGCATTCACAAGACCATAGATGCAATTCAGCACATTAACAGATGTAAAACCAAGAACAACATGATTATATAATTAGACACAGAAAAAGTACTTCACAAAATCCGCATCTCTCCTTGACAACAACCTTTGAGCAGGTATAGAAGAAACATTCCTCAAAACAGTAAGAGACATCTATTAAAAACCCACAACCAACATTTTACTCAATTGTCAGAAGCTGAAAGCATTCTCCCTAATAACTGAAACAAGACAGGGATGATCACTCGCATCCATCCTGTTAAACATAGTGCTGCACATTCTAGCCAGAACACCCATGCAAAGGAAGGAAATCAGGGGCATCCACATAGAAAAAGAAAAAGTCAAGCTAACCCTCTTTACAGACGATATGATTCTATACCTAGAACACCCGAGAGAATCTGTCAAAAGCATTCTCATACTGATAAACAGCTTTAGCAAAGGCTTGGGTTACAAAATCAACGCAAAAGTTATTGCATTAGTATACACCAGCAACAAGCAGGCAGAGTGCAAATAAAAAGCAAAATCCCATTCACAATAGCCACAAAAAGTAAAATATGAAATATTTTTTGGGATTCATCTATCCAGAAAAGTGAAAGACATTTACAACAAGAACTATAAAATGCTGCTCCAAAAAACAAGGCTGACAGAAATAAATGGAAAAATAATCTCATGCTCGTGGATTGGAAAAAACAATATTGTCAAGAGGTCTATTGTACCCAAAGCAATTTGCAGATTCAATGCAATATCCAGCAAATTACCAACATAATTTTTTTTTTACCTGGATGACAAAAAGAAATTTATATGGAAAAAAAAAAAGCACAAAGATCCAAAACAATCCCCAACAAAAGGAACAAGACAAGAGGGATCACACTTCCAAATTTAACCTTAATTTCAAAGCCATAGTAAACAAAACAGCAGGTATTGGTACACTGACAGGCACATAGAGAGATGGAACAGGACAGAGATTTTGGAATCAAAAAAATGGACTCTAACCAATTCATCTTCAACAAATCCCAGTAGCAATCACTGGGGAAAGATGACAAAAATTTTGCAAATGGTGATGGAAAAAACTGGCTAACTAGATGCAGAATAATAAAACTGGACCCCTACCCATCACCCCAAAAAAATCAGTAAAATCAATCAAAGACCTAAATGTAAAACTTCAAACTCTAAGAATTCCAGAAGAAAATGTAGGAAACACCCTTACTACATAGGGTAGGTGACAAAATCTTGATCAAGTCCCCACAAAAAATGTCATACAGGCTAAGATAGGCAAGTGGGCCTCATTA
>JAPVLO010002733.1:0-29878 GCA_027257055.1 Cephalopachus bancanus | reverse complement strand
CCAAGTATCTTCTTTGTATAATGACCTTTTTTACAAAATGTTATTAGTAAAATTTATTAATCTTTTCCCTTATGTTTTTTCTATTTTGTCCTATAAAAGAAGTATTTCTCCATATTGCATTTATGAAAAAGTGTTTCTATATTATCTTCTAATGCTTTAAAATGTCATTTATATTTAAATAATTAATCCCTACAGTAAATAGAATATCTTTTAGTAGTTCATCATTGTAGATTATGTATGAATACAAGAACCAGGTGTACCCTTCTAAAACTTAAAAAAATAAAATGTCCTATTACAGTTACATAGCATATTAGAGCATTGGTTTGCAAAGTCACCTTAAAGAGATACAATGGCTAGTATTCCCCAAAGACTTGACTGTTGATCTGGTAATGTATGGCCATGTAATAAGCTACCCTACAACATCCTGGCTTAGAACAACAGTGTATTAATCTCTCTCATGATCCAGTAGGCCGAATTGATTCATCGAGAGATCCCGGTGGGATCTCTCAAGTGTTTATGTAGGTGCTGAGACTTGAGTCATGTGAAAGTTCAACTGGGCCAGACTTCCAAGAGGGCTTGCTTACACGACTGCTATTTGGTACTGGCTCATTTCAAGAACTGGATAGCAAAGAAGTCTCTGGGTTCTGAGAAGGTGTATCCAACACATCAAGTAGGAGATTCCAAGAAGTAATAGATTTCATGAGAGGTTATTTTTGAAGAGGCAATTGCTAAATTTTTTTCAAAGAGATGAAAAGTTTCAATTGCCAGAATGAAGAATTCCAATGAAATTCAGGAGAAAAAGATTACCACACCTAAATGCATTATTGTTTTAATATAATCAATATTTTTATTATGGTTTTGTGGGGTACAGTTAAGGGTTAGGTGTACAATTAGGTTTCATTCAGGCACCCTGTTGATAAAAGGTGTTTCCCCATCCCCAGACAGATATTTGCCACTGTTAATCCCATCCCCCTCCCCCCCCAATAGTTTCCCAGTACCGTCAGACATTTTCTTATACTATTACATTGGATGTTCAAGGTCCATTATATGAGTGAGAACATGTGATACTCAGATCTTTGTTTCTGTGAGAGGTCACTCAGTATTATAGACACTAGTTGCATCCAGGTTGCTGCGAAATTCATGATTTTGTTCTTTTTTATGGCTACGTAGTATTCCATCGTGTATATGTACCACATTTTTTAATCCAGTCCTCTTTTGATGGGTAGCATGGTTGTTTCCACGTTCTTGCTATTTTGAACAACGCTGCGATAAACATACGTGTGCAGGTATCTTTTTGATAGAGTGATTTGAGTTCTTCAGGGTATATTCCCAGTAGGGGGATTGCGGGGTCATATGGGAGGTCGATATTTAGAGCTTTTAGGTATCGTCACACTGCTTTCTTCAGAGGTTGCACTAGTTCACACTCCCACCAACAGTGTAGAAGTGTTCCCTTTTCGCCACACCCTCTCCAGCAGCTGTTATTTTTTGAGTTGTTGATAATTGCCATTCTGACTGGAGTTAGGTGGTATCTCAGTGTGGTTTTGATTTGCATCTCCCTGAAGATTAGTGAGGTTGAACATTTCTTCATGTGTTTGTTAGCTGCTCGGATGTCCTCTTTTTTGAAGTATCTGTTCATATCTTTTGCCCATTTTATAATGGGGTTGTTTGTTTTTTTCTTTTCAGCACGTTTGAGTTCCTTGTAGATACAGGATGTTAAGCCTTTGTCAGACCTGGTGTTGGCAAATACTTTTTCCCCGTCTGTAGGCTGTCTCCCTGCTCCCATGATGGTTTCTTTGGCCTTGCAGAAGCTTGTCAGTTTAATAAGGTCCCACTTGTCTATCTTCTCTCTTATGACCTGAGGGTTTTGGGTTTTGTTCAGGAATTGGATGCCAGTTCTGATTTCCATGAGAGTATTTCCTTCATTTTCTAAGGTTCTTATGGTTTGAGGTTTTACATTTAGGTCTCTGATCCATTTGGAGTTAACCTTTATGCATGGGGATAGATAGGGGTCCTGTTTCAATCTTCTGCATGTGGTCAGCCAGTTTTCCCAGTACCATTTACTGAATAGGTTCTCCTCTCCCCAGTGGTAGGTGGTGGAGGCCTTGTCGAAGATGAGTTGGTTGAGAAATTGAGGTTTTGCTTCTAGAATCTCAATTCTATTCCATTGATCTATAGGCTTGCTCCTATACCAATACCAAGCTGTTTTGATGACTGTAGCTTTATAGTAAAGTTTGAAGTCTGGTAATGTGATACCATCTGCTTTGCTTTTTTTTGCTGAGGATTGTTCTGGCTATTCTTGGACATTTGTGTTTCCATATGAATTCCTGTGTTGTCTTTTCTAGGTCTGAGAAGAATGCTGCTGGTAATTTGATGGGTATTGCATTGAATTTGTAGATTGCCTTAGGTAAGATGGACATCTTCACAATGTTGATTCTTCCGATCCATGAGCATGGGATATTTTTCCACTTGTTTGTGTCATCTTTGATATCTTTGAGCAGTGTTTTGTAATTTTCATTGTAAAGGTCTTTCACGTCTCTGGTTAGGAAGATGCCAAGGTATTTCATTTTGTTTGTGGCTATTGTGAATGGAATTGTGTTTTTTATTTGGGTTTCTGTTTGTTTATTATTGGTGTAGAGAAATGCGATTGTCTTTTATACATTTATTTTGTATCCTGAGACTTTGCCAAAAGCCTTTATCAGTGTAAGGAGGTTTTTGACAGATTCTCTTGGGTTTTCAAGGTTCACAATCATATTATCTGCAAAGAGAGATAACTTGACTTCCTCTTTTCCTATTTGGATACCCCTGATTGCCTTCTCTTCTCTGATTGCTCGAGCCAGGGCTTCCAATACTATGTTGAGAGTGGGCATCCTCATCTGGTTCCAGTTTTCAGGGGAAATTGTTCCAATTTTTGTCCATTTAGGAGTATGCTGGCTGTGGGTTTCTCCTAGATGGCTTTTACTATTTTGAGGTATGTTCCCCATATGCCTAGATGTTCAAGGGTTTTTAACAAGAAGCGGTGCTGGATTTTATCAAAAGCTTTTTCTGCATCTAATGATATAATCATGTGGTTTTTGTTTTGACATCTGTTGATATATTTAATTACATTTATGGTTTTACGAATGTTGAACCAGCCTTGCATCCCAGGAATGAAGCCAACTTGTTCATGATGGATGATTTTTGAGATGGATTGCTGAATTCGGTTTGCTAGGATCTTGTTGAGAATTTTAGCATCTATGTTCATCAAAGATATTGGCCTGTAGTTCTCTTTCTTTGTTGGATCTTTACCTGGCTTGGGTATCAATGTGATGTTGGCTTCGTAAAATGATTTGGGGAGAGTTCCATCTTTTTCAATTGCCTGAAATACCTTCAGTAGGATTGGTATCAGCTCCTCCTTAAATGTCTTGTAGAATTCTGCTGGAAAGTCATCTGGACCAGGGCTTTTTTTTGTAGGAAGTTTTCTTACAACATAGTCGATTTCCTTGATTGTTATTGATCTATTTAGGGTCTCAATTTCTTCTTGTTCCAATCTTTGTAGGTTGTGATGTCAGAAAGTTCTCCATTTCCTTAAGGTTTTCAAGTTTGTTTCCATACAAGTGTACATATTAGTCTCTAATGATCTTTTGTATTTCTTCAGGGTCAGCTGTGACTTCATCTTTTGTGTTTCTGATTGTGCTTATTTGATTTTTTTCTCATTTTTTCTTGGTCAGTCTAGCTAGGGGATCATTGATCTTGTTTATCCTTTCGTAGGACCAGCTTTTTGTTTCATTGATTTTTTTGTATTGTCTTTTATTTTTCTATGTCCTGAATTTGGGCTTTTATTTTGGTGATCTGGATTCTTCTGCTGAAATTAGGGTTTTTGTGGTCTTGCTTTTCCAGCTTCTTTAGGTGGCTTTTTAGGTTGTCAATTTGTATTCCTTCCATTTTCTTCATGTGTGTTTGTAGGGATATAAATTCCCCTCTTACTACAGCTTTCAAGACGTCCCAGACATTTTGGTAAGATGTTTCTTCATTTTCATTTGTTTCCAGGTATCTTTTGATCTCTGTTTTGATTTCATTATTGACCCAGGAATTGTTTAGCATCATGCTGTTTAGTGTCCATGTCTTTGTGGGTTTTGGGGGGACTTTGTTGGTGTCAATGTTTATTGTTATTCCACTGTGGTCTGAGAAGGTGCATGGTAGAATTTCAGTCCTTTAAAATTTGCTTATGCTTGATTTATGACCAATTATGTGGTTGATCTTAGAATATGTTCCATGTGGTGATGAGTAGAATGTATATTCTGTGGTCTTTGGATGGAGTGTTCTGTAGGTATCAATTAAGTCCATTTGGTCCAAAGTCACATTGAGGTTCTGGATCTCCTTGGTGATTTTTTTGTCCAGATGATCTGTCTAGGGTTGTGAGTGGGGTTTTAAAGTCCCCAGTTATGACGGTGTTAGAGTCAATATCTTTCTTTAATTTTCCTAGAAGTTGCTTTATGAAAGTTGGCGCACCTATGTTGAGTGCATATATGTTTAGGATAGATATTTCTTGTTGATGGATTGAACCTTTTATCATTATGTAGTGGCCTTCTGTATCTTTTTTGATTTTTAATAGCTTGAAGGGTATTTTGTCTGAAATTAAGTTCGCTACTCCTCTGTTCTTTTGTATTCCATTCACCTGAAAGTTTGTTTCCAATCCTGTTACTTTGAGTCTGTGGGCGTCCTTTCTAGTGAGGTGATTCTCTTGAAGGCAATTGATTGTTGCCTGATGATATTTTATCCATTTTGCCATTCTATGTCTTTTCAGTGGTGCATTTAGTCCATTCACATTTAGGCTAATAATTGAAATGCAAGAGTTGATCCCTGTCATAAGGTTCTTACAGAGTTGTTCCTGTTTGTTTGTTGTCTTTCTTTGGGTTTTGGAGTTGGCTCATGTGTGTTTTTAATCTTTTGCCTGTACTCTTGTGAAGAATGTTGTTCTTTTTCTTCTGTGTTCAGTACTTTCTTAAGTGTTTCTTGTAGAGGTGGTCTGGTGGCAGCATAGGTTCTTAGGGATTGGATATCTGAAAAAGATTTCAATTCTCCCTCACTAATGAAGCTTAGTTTGGCTGGGTAGCTTATTCTTGGTTGAAATTGTTTCTCTTTTAGAACTTTGAAGATAGTGCTCCAGGCTCTCCTAGCCTGAAGTGTTTCTGTGGATAAATCTGCTGCTTTTCTAATTGGTTTTCCCTGGTAGGTAGTCTGACCTTTTTCTCTTGCTGCCTTTAGGATTTTTTCTTTTATAGCTACTTTGTTTAGGCAAATTATTATGTGTCTGGGAGTTGGTCTTCTCATTTGTTGTCTTGAAGGGGTTCTCTGAATCTCTTGTGTTTGAATTTTTTCATCCTTGATGAGATGAGGGTAGTTTTCTTGAATGAATTCATGAAATGTTTGTTACAGTGTGGCTTCTGTTTCTCTCTCTGCCTCAGGAAGCCAAATTATTCTTAGGTTTGGTCTCTTGAAGTGATCATTCATCTCTTGCAGGTTTCATTCTGTCTTTTTGAGCTTCTTTTCCATGCTTTTGACAGTTTGGGTTAGTTCTGTGTTTTGGTCTTCGAGCTCTGAGATTCTTTCTTCTGCTTGGCTAATTCTACTTTCCATGCTTATTGGTCTGTTATTCATTTCTTTCACAGTATACTTGCTGCTGTTATTTCTGACATCAGCTCCTTCCTATTTTCCTCTTCTCTCTCCTCAATTTTTTAAATTCTCTCCATTAATGTCTTGATGTCTGGGTTTGTTGCATGTGACCAGTCATTCTGGGGGCTCTTCACTGTTTGTGTTCCACAATCTGTTTTCTCAGTGTCTGATCTCCCAGGGGTCTGTGTGAGACCTATATTCTTCTTTTGGGTTTTCTTCATTTGTGTGGTTTTTCCCCCTCCCTACTTTTTCCTTCCCTCCACGTCACTGTCTTCTTTAATTCTGTTATTCAGGGGTAAAGGGATTGGTTTTAATTCTGTTTGTTCAATCTCCTATTCTTTATGTATGCCCTCTTACTTTGTTCATTTCTGGAGTGGCACTGTAGTTTGGGGGTGGTCCTTTTTGCAGTTTTGAGATTTACTTAAGGGGGAGCTGTGATTCAAAATCTATCTGCAGGTCCTGGTATTCCCTGACAGGTGTGTGAATAATCTGGAACTCACTTCCCACTGCCTTGGAATCTGTCCATGCAGTGGGGCTGTAGGTTTACTCCCTGAAATAAAATGTGGTCAGCAGAGGGAAGAGAATGGAGCAGACAGTGGGTTGAAGAGGGGGGTGGATTGATTGAGGAGTAAGGGGGGAAACAAACGTGTGCCAACAAATGGAGAGAGAGACCTATACTGAAACAGAAAAAAACAATAGACCACAGCTACAGACGAACCAACTCCCATACAAAAAAACATAAAACATATAGTGATGCTAACATACAAGCTAACCAACCACCTTATTGGTGTGCTGTTCCTCTATACAAAGATATGGTTTACAGAGAGAAGAAAAGAGAAGAATATGAAGAGGGAGAAAAAAGGAACAATACAGTAGGAATAGAATTAAGTCATTAAACTAACAGAATCAATGAAGCACACTGTGAGACCTTTCGTTAAAGTCCAATGTCCTTTCAGTTCTGATTTCTAGCTTTCTTTTCAAGCAGGTAAATTAGTTTGCATTTAGGGTCAGTTGCCCCTGGTCTACTGTGAAGGACAGTTCAGATCACCCTCCATTCACCACTCTGGCCTATGTCTTTTTCAAGCTTGTTTCTCCCGTTTCGGTGTTGTTACCTTGAATTGCCAGCAGGTGGTGCTATCTCAGCTGCTTGCCCCAGAGGGGGTGGGGCTGGACAGGAACGGGCAGAGACTGGAGATGGATGCCTGCCTCAGGGCACAGGCGGGAGACTCACGGCGGGTAGGACGTCTTGGTCGCAGGAGAGGTGGCAGCGATCCCAGCAGTTCTTCCCTGAAGGGGCTTCAAGGACTGGAGTCGTGGATCGCCTCCAGCCCGGGTGGTGCAATGTGCTACCAGCGGCGGCGGCGATGGTGGCATCTGAGCTGCAGTGGTAGTCCAGTCCGCTGCAATGCCCCAGAGGTGGCAACGGCCAAGCTCCATATGAAAAGCAGGCTGTGATGTTGGGGTCTGCAGCCCCCGGGGTGAGAGCCAGAGACCCACTGCAGTTCTCCTTTGCAGAGGGTTTTACAGACCAGGTTGTCCCGTCGCCATCTTGCTGGAAGCCCTCCAGAATTTATCAAAAAGAACAAATCCTTGCTCTCATGAAGCTTGCATTCCAAAGTAGCACAGCTAATAAGAAGCAGAGGTGGGATTCAAACACTAAGTCTGGCTCCAGAACCTGTGTGTCCAACTGTTGCGCAGAACAACCTCTTCCTGAGGGATGGTTCTCAGCTCACCCACCTAGCCCACCTAAATACATTCTACTGAAAGTGAAACTAAAAGCTAAAAACAAGGATTGAAATTAGTCTGAAACAGATTTTCTCAAAAAAGAACACTACTAATTGACAATATTTGGACAGCTGAATTATCAGCAATAGTTAGAAAGACAAGAAGACAGTTAAACAACTTATTCAGTACACCAAAGCATGTAGCAGCTAACCCAGGAGTATATAACTGAAAATTATTTTAAAAATAAAACAAGAGTGAAATAAATATATGTACAGACCAACTGGGAGTGTTTACTAGCCATAAAGCATGAGGAAGGGAATAAAAGAAAAATAAAACTTAGAGTAAAAGACTATTTCAGGAAAAAAAGGAATGTCCCCAGAAGAAGGTATAAGATGCAAGAAAAGTGGTGAACATAAAAATTGCTGTACAAATGGTTATGCTTAAATAAATATTGTCGACATAAAGTACATCAATGATTTTTAAGGGAAAATGTAGAGATCATATAGGGAGAGCCAGAAATTGTGCCCAGATTAATCTGATTAAAGCTATTGAAATAGACCAGAATGTAAAACCTCAGAAGATGAGCAGAGAGAAAAATACAGGAGAAAAAGACTTGGAAGAGCATCCTGAGAAGTTTTAAATGATGTTTAAAGGCACTGAACAGGATTAACACTTCTATCTGAAGAATCAGAGTCATTATCTTTCTCTTTCTTTCTCTACCTCCTGACCTGCCTGGTATTGACCCAGTTCCAATGTGCTTCACCACATTAACAGGTGTTGCCCAACAGAGAGAGAAACAGGTTCTCAGCGACCAAGATGCTGGAATTATTACCCCTTATGTGAGAATGTTAAAGGACAATTTAAATTGTGCCTTCATGAATATAAGCTCCATTTTCTAAAATATGCCAAACCAGCATATCTCCATCTCCTTTTTTGACAGCCACATAGGGGCCATAGGTATAAGAAGCATCAGTGGTAAGAATTGTTGTTAAGTGATTGGTTGTTGGGCCAGGCAGAGAAGAAATGGGTGGAATCTCAAACAACACAGATTTTTTAAAAACATGTATACCTTTCAGAAACCCACTCACCCCTTCCCTTATGCACCTCTGGCACATGGTATCAGTTGAACATTTGGAAGACGCATACATTCAAGTTCTTCTCTGGTTTACTAGCCCTGCAATCTTACACAAATTAATCAAACTCTCTGAACTGTAGTTTTCTGTTTAGTAAAATTGAGAATAACATCACCTTTTTATTCAACTGTTTCTGGTTGCTATTCTTGAATAAATGTTTTCATTGTCACAATCACATGAGGCTATTTATGTAATGGCCTTCTTAATCATTTCCTCAATTCTAAGATGATTATAATTTGTAGTCAACATTCCACATTAATTTTGGAGAAAAGAGAGATGTATCTTCATTGATGATGATCAGTATATGCAAAATATATATGTGGATTATGAAAACAAGATTGTATTATTATTCAGTTGAGTAATTAGGATATGAAACTCTGGAGAGAAAAACTAATTTAACTTTTATTTATTTATTTATTTATTCATTTTTTGAGTTGGAATCTCACTCGGTCACCCAGACTGGAGTGCAGTGGCTGCTCCCGGCCACCACAGCCTCGACCTGCTGGGCTTCGGCGATCCTTCTGCCTCAGCCTTCCGAGTAGCCAGAACTACAGGCGTGCATGACCACACCTGGCTGATTTTTTGATTTATTGTAGAGATGAGGTCTCGCTGCCCAGGCGGGTCTCGAACCTGCGGGCTCAGGCAATCCAGTAATTTAACTTTTAAGTTACTAACTTTAGTCAGTTCTAAGCATGTTTGACAGTAATGTCAAAAGGCTTGGATAAATTGCCAAATATGAATGAAGGCAAGAGTTTTTCTATCGAAACAAAAGAAAACAGAGAAAAAACTTAAAAGTAACAGATGATTTAATGTAACCGTAAGATTACCTCTATGAAAAATTTGAGTTGCGCTTGCTTCTAGACAAACACACCAGAGACATAATCAATTAAGAGACTAAAAGCAACTCTTTAGCTTTCTCCTTTTAAGGAAAATGATTACTGATAGAATTTTCAAAGCCTTGACGTTAACACCAAGTAATATTGCAAAACCAAATCATATTTTAGCTAAATGCAAGATAAATGCACTGTACGGGCTTCTGTCACATAATTAGGAAATAAGCTTTTCTGTTTGCTTATAGGTGTCCATAAAGAAAAGATGGATGTAATTCTCAATGTCATGTCTACAAAGCTGCATAAGTACAGATTGGAATGAAGAATGGAATATGAATAATGGATGATAAGCAATTCTCTTAAGTCTCCAGAAAACACGTAAAGTAAAACAGTGCTATGATCAATATTTTGTTCCATAAGGACATTGAGACATTTTTGCTGTAGACTTCTGTCTTTTTCATCCCCTTATGTTGAAGAGACCCATTATCCCTGGGCATATGGCCTTTCACCATGGAGTCCAGCTCCTGACACCAGGATGACACACTCTTTCTTCTTTTCACTTGTGTCAGAAACTCCTTTCTCTTCCCAGTATCTTCTCTTCCCACAGGCCCATGGCTCTTGGGCACTCTAATTACGCAGTTTGTCCAACCATATCCTTTCCACCCTTCCTCCTGCTCTATACCTCTGGAGGCTGTTGCACAAATGAGGCGTCAATGACAACTGGCTTCCAGCTGAGCTCAGTCAATAGAAGGCACTAGCAGGACAGTTCAGAAGGAAACAGAAGTCAGGTATTTATTTCCCCAACTCCCTCACAACTTGCAGGAATTTGGTAGTGGCTTTTTCTTCTATTGAAGGCCAAGACTCCTGGAAGTTGACTCTGTCCTATAGCTACAGCTCTTCCCAGTTTTCAGTAGAGGCTTTCCACTCTTGTGCGTTCAGGCCTAGGATGACAACCCCTCCCTGCTGCGGCTATTGGACCCTGGGTGTTTTGCTATCCCTAGTTGGCTTCCCTTAATTTTGACCACAAACTTTTGTAAAGAGTTCCTTTATTAGGCCCTCTCCAATTTTCTACCTTTGAGTGCATCCTCTGTTTCCAGCCAGGACCTGTTTGCTCCCATATAAGCCCACCATTGCTCTGGAGATCATGCTCAATCTCTTTTCTCTGACCTCAACTCCCTTTGCTATTCTTCACCTCACTGTTTTGCAAGTGATGAGACAGCATTACTTTCCCCCCCCATCCCCTCTAGCACACATGTGCTGACTATTGTGACCTTGCACTTTATTTTAAACTCATGTATAGCTGTTTCCTTAGGTGTAAGGCAAATTTCACCTAGGGAGGACACAGACATCCACTCTTCACACTTTTCTCAACTTCTATGCAAGTAGGAGACAGAAGTCAGGAGCTGGATGTGAAATTTAAATTCATTATTTCTTGATTTTCTCTCTTCTTTTCAAGCCTTTCTTCTTTCCTTTCCGTTTTAATCCATGCCTTCATTCTAATTTTGCTCTTGACCTCAATTTTCACAACCCTTTAAGGCTCAAGTCCCACTTTATGAAGCCACTGAATAAGATTATTGGTGTCAAATGAAAAGATTCTCAATTTGTGAATATGTAAGTCTTTTTCCCCACAAAATAATGAATTCTGAATCTTCCACCCTTCAGGGCATAATACAGAGCCCATTTTTTCTTTGTAGCTGAGTAAAGAAAGTCGATCAGTTTACTTGGAAAGTGCTATCATGTTTGCTTAAGTTAAGCACTGTTGTTGACTCTGTTGCATTATTAAAATTTTCCAAGTGAAGGAAGCTCCAGGGTAATTTAGTACAAGAGGTTGTTGGAACAGGGAAGGTAAAGATAAGACTTGAATGAATGTTGAGAACCATATTCCACTTTGGCTATATACTTCAATCTATTATAGTAATGTCTGCCTTTCTATACCTAAGGGCCAGCTTGGCTTCTTCAAGTCAAGTCCAGACCACCTTCTATAAAGGAAGATAGAGAAAGGGAGGACCTGTTGCCCACAATAAAAGTTTTCAATTTTATTTTCCTGGCAATTAGCTGAAGAGACATCACTATACATCCCTTTTTAGAGAGGAGTGAGAGAAGTGAGGAGGAACACAGTCCTCAAGCGATTTAGGGAGTAGGTGGCCCAGATTAGACATCCTGGGGACAACCCAGTTGTGAAGGTCATGGCATATGTTTCTGGCATCATCTCTGAAGCAAGCTGTAGTAGAGTGAGCACGAACTCTGGAGCTGGACACCTTTACGTTCATTTCCTGATTGTACCATTTACTAAAAACATGCATTCTGGATCAAACCAATGACAGAACCAAGTTTCTAGGGGTATTCTCAATGTGGTGACATTAAAAACCACGTACTCATTCAACAAACATTTTATTGAATGCCTACTGTGCTCCAGGTCCTATTCTAGGTAGGGGTGGTATTAAAGATGAAAGCAAAATGATGTTCCTAATCTCATACCATGTCGTTTCAGGCTGCCCTTTTCTTCAGCCGTCAATTGACTCTAAGGGCTAGCTGGCACATTGCTACTCCTGTGTCTATAGGCATCATTCACAGTGTCCTAATTAAATGTCGCCATAATGGCTGTGTGCTCTGAGAATGGCACAATGCCTTGTAAAGTGTGCACTCCAAAGGCCATTCTTGTTCTGAAGCCAACAGATAAACTGGACACAGCATACGCTTAGAATGAATTGTTTCTTTAGATTTCATCAAAGTCTTCTCTCCTCCTTTTATAAAATTTCAATGCTTTTATGCTACTACAGCCATTAAACTTAACAGGAAACAATTAGATTTTCCCTTCTGACTCTTTATCTGTATTATGTATTCCTTTCCAGTTAGGAATTTATTTGAAGAATAACTTCTGCTTTTAAATGAAGAAAATAAAAGGGTTCAAAGATTACTCTAATTCCAATTAAACATTTTTCAGCTAAAGAAGCAAAAATCCCAAGAGACCAAGGGATATTCAGAAGACCCCATGGCCAAGTGGGTTAGATACTAGGTGCATTCTTGATCCCTAATCCATTCTCTGAGGTCCACCTCAAATTAGCAGTATCCTTTTGAACTGTTGTTTAGAAAAGGCCTCCTCTCACTCAGAAACAATCTGGTCTTGGCTCAGAATTGTACAGCAATAGGGTAATCAACCATTCTTGTATCCTTAGGCTCAAGAAATTGTCCTTGGGTACAGCACTTTCATTGTAAAAACCAAAGAAAGTCCCAGACAAATCAGATTGTTTGGTCACCATATCCGGGAGCCTCCAAATTCCCAGATATTTCCCTCCTAACAACTTGGCATCTGCCACTAGAATCCTAGGTAAATTTCTGTCTCACTTCAGATTTCTCACTCACAGAGTCCTTCTAACTTTGGAGCCCACTATTCAAGTATGGCTCCTAACTTCTGCTTCCTGGTCTCATAGTTTCTGATTCATACCTGTGTGGACACATTCTATCTGCTCTCTTTTCCCTTCTTGGAAAACAACCTGTATCTTTTCCCTCTGGGACCTCATGGTATGTATTCTGTGAAGATGTCACTGAGTGTCACTTCCCATTCATGTGAATTGCAGTAACTGCTGGTCCCTTACTAATCAATTCTGCCCAGCCTCTGGCTCATTCTGGAAACTCGTAGACCCAAATGCTACTTTCCATTCAGTTGTGTTAACTGTTAGTACTAGGGCTAAACATTAACTTGTCTTGACTTGGTGTTTTTTTTAAGATCACAGAGAAAATCCAGGGCACTAACGAGTGGCAAACATTGACTATATTGAAGTAGAAACCCCTCCTCAAAGCAATGCGATGTATATAAGAGATGTTTTAATGTGTTTTGAAGACCCTTTTCTATTCACATCATTAGTCAAGTATAGTAGCAATTTTTATGTCAGCATGACTCCACTTTCAATTGTAAAACAATTGCAAGAGAGATAAAGCAAAAAAGGTTTTTCTTATCAGTCCCACATTCTTTAAATGCAGTAAGCATTACTGAGTTCTAACACACAAGAAGGCAGTTGTCCCAGGCATCTGGCTTAAAAATGTATTGTTATATAGAAACCAAAGGCATTAAAGACAGCAAAGGAGCCGGGCTCGGTGGCTCAGGGCTCAGCCTGTAATCCCGCACCTTTGGGAGGCTGAGGTGAGTGGATTGCCTGAGCCCGCGGATTCGAGACCCGCCTGGGCAGCAAGACCTCATCTCTACAATAAATCAAAAAAATCAGCCGGGTGTGGTAGCGCATGCCTGTAATTCCAGCTACTGGGAAGGTTGAGGCGGAAGGATCACTGGAGCCCACCAGGTCGAGGCTGCGGTGGCCGGGAGTGGCCACTGCACTCCAGTCTGGGTGACAGAGTGAGACCCCAACTCAAAAAAAAAAAAAAGACAGCAAAGGCCCAGGGCTGCTTACAGGGGACAGTTTAGTTGTAAGAGCTGAGTGCTGTAGTCAAATAATATGAGTTAACATACATCGCACAGTTCTATGTGTGTTATACATAGAGGTGGGTGAGTGGGAAGGAATGGGAGAGGGTTCTGTGGAGATGGGGATCAAAGAGACAGGTCCACAGTTAGCCTGACATTGAGGATAAAGTCTGGGTCACGGCTGTCCTGGGGGAGAAGAGGACAAGCATGGCATTACTGCATGAGAGTGCAGGGATGTGAACCTAGCTGAGAAGTTTTACAAGTGTGGTCATCTCTCCATCAAAAAAGTAGGCACACAAAGTAATTGCTTCCTTTACACCACCCACATAGTAGTGCTTGTTGAATCCAACTCCATTTTGCAAGCACTAAAACCTGCAGAAAAACAAAAACTTTCCTACTAGAAATCATGAACACCATTGTGAAACATTGAAAAAAAATGGTGTTTGGAGATTGCAATCCCACGGTGATTCAGCCAATTACTTGCTAAAGAAAACTTAGAACAGAGGTCTGGCTACCAAGGATGGGGCAGTGGGAGTGCCCCTCCCCCCAACTCCAGGCAAAGAAGAACACAGCAGACAATTATGTGAATTCAGCATTTTCTTCTGAGTTAAGTGTAGGTTCCCATGCAGATGTAAGAAATGATACAGATGAACTCTGTGTACTCTTTGGCTACCTCCCAATAATGATAACATCATGCAAAACAAGAGTACAATATCACAATTAGGATGTTGACACGGATACAATGAAGATCCAGAACATTTCCATCACCACAAAGATCCCTCATGTTGCCCTGTTCTAGCCATGCCTACTTTCATCACAGACTCACCCCTCCTCGATCCCTGGCAACCACTCATCTGTTCTTCACTTTTGCAATTGTATCATTTCAGGAACATCCTACAATGGAATCACATAACTATAAAAGCTAATGGCATTGCCTTCAATTTTTATTTTTGGAGGTAATGGATGCATGTATTACCTGGATTGTGATGCTGGTTTCATGGATGTATAAACATATCCAAACTGAACAAATTGTGTATGTTTTTGCATAACGATTATATCTTAACAGATGTGCTAAAAAAATGATGTCTCCAAGGAGGCCATGTTCAAGATGATGAGGCAAAGCATTAAAAAGCTGCCAGCTGTTCAGAGGTGTGGACAATGCAGGTTCTGTTTGTTTGTGTGAGTGTGTGTGTATGTGTGTGTGTGTGTGTGTGTGTGTGTGTGTGTGTGTGTGTGCGTGTGTGTAATTTCAATGGCTTTAGGGGCACAAGTGATTTTTAGTTACATGGGTAAATTTTATAGTGAAGAAGTCTGGGTTTTGAGTGTAGCCATCATGACCAACTGTCTACATTTTACTTGAAGGGTGATTTTTTGTCCTTCACTCTTCTCCCAGTCTACCCCATCTGTCTCCAATGTCCATTACACCTTACAATATGCCTTTACAGACCCCTAGCTTAGCTCCTACTTTTAAGTGAGAACATGTGATACTTGCTTTTTTGTTCCTGAGTTTCTTCACTTAGGATAATGACCTCTCATTCCATCCAAGTTGCTGCGCAAGATATTTTTTAGTTATTTTTCATGACTGGATAGTATTATGGTCTATTACATACCACATTTTCTAAATGCACTACTCGGCTGGATGGGCACTAAGAGTGACTCATTGGGAAACCACTTAGGATCCCCTCATACTGTGGGAGCTTCTCTGTCCTCTCAATAAATTCTGCATTGAAAAAATAGAGTGATGCACAACTTTGAAATTTTAAATTGTGCTGCAATAACATAAGTGTGCAGGTGTCTTCTTTGTATAATGACCTTTTTCCAAATTATTATTAGTAAAATTTATTAATCTTTTCCCTTATGTTTTTTCTGTTTTATCTTATGAGAAGTATTTCTCAATACTGAGATTATAAAGATGTGTTTCTATATTATCTTCTAATGCTTTAAAAATGTCATTTATATTTGAATAATTAATCCCTACAGTAAATAGTATATCTTTTCACTGCCTACTGTCTACATTCATAGTTGTTCAATCATGTAGAATATGTATGAATACAAGAATCAGGTGTACCCTTCTGAGACGTCAAAAATTAAAAAGCCATATTACAGCTACATAGCATATTAGAGCATTGGTTTGTAAAGTCACTTTAAAGAGATACAATGGCTACTATTCCCTGAAAGACTTGACTGTTGATCTGGTAATGTATGGCCATGTAATAAGCTATCCTAAAACATCCTGGCTTAGAACAACAGCGTATTAATCTCTCTCATGATCCAGTAGGCCGAGTTGATTCATCAAGAGATCTTCGTGGGATCTCTCATGTCTTTATATGAAAGCTGAGTCTTGAGTCATCTGAAAGTTCAACTGGGTCAGGCATCCAAGAGGGCTTGCTTGCACAACTGCTATTTGATACTGGCTCATTTCAAGAACTGGATAGCAAAGAAGTCTCTGGGTTCTGAGAAGGTGCATCCCAACACATCAAGTAGGAGATTCAAAATAAGTAATAGATTTCACAAGAGGTTATTTTTGAAGAGGCAATGGCTAAAATTTTTTCAAAGAGATGAAAGGTTTCAATCATCAGAATGAAGAATTCCAATGTGAACTTCAGGAGAATAAAAGATTGCCACACCTAAATACATTCTACTGAAAGTGACGCTAAAAACTAAAGAGAAAGAGTAAAAATAGTCAGAAACAGATTTTAAAAAAACACTACCAAGCACCAACATTTAGACAGCTGAATTATCAGCAATAGTTAGAAAGATGAGAAGCCAGTGAAACGACTTATTCAGTACACTGAGGGAATGTAACAGCTAACCCAGGAGTATATAGCTGAAAATTATTTTAAAAATAAAACAAGAGTGAAATAAATATATGTACAGACAAACTGGGAATGTTTGCTAGCCATAAAGCACGAGGAAGGGAATAAAAGAAAATAAAACTTACAGTAAAAGACTATTTCAGGAAAAAAGGAAATGACCCCAGAAGAAGGCATAAGATGCAAGAAAAGTGGTGAACATAGAAATTGTTGTACAAATGGTACGCTTAAATAAATATTGTCAATTTTAAGTACATCAATGATTTTTAAGGGAAAAAACAAATCATACACAGAGAGTCAGGAATTGTGCCCAGATTAATCTGATTAAAGCTATTGGAATAGAGCAGAATGTAAAACCTCGGAAGATGAGCACAGAGAAAAACATAGGAGAAAAAGACTGGAAGAGCATCCTGAGAAGTTTTAAATGATGTTTAAAAACACTGAACAGGATTAGCACTTCTAACTGAAGAATCAGAGTCGAAATACTTCTCTTTCTCTAACTCCAGACCTGCCTGGTATTGACCCAGTTCCAATGCACTTCACCATATTAAACAGGTGTTGCCCAACAGAGAGAGAAACAGGTTCTCAGAGACTAACATGCTGGAATTATTACCTTTTATATGAGAATGTTAAAGAACAATTTAAATCTTGTCTTCATGAATATAAGCTCCATTTTCTAAAATGTGCCAAACCAGCTTAGATCCATCTCCTTTTTCAACTACCACATAGGGGCCATAGGTATAAGAAGCATCAATGGTAAGAATTGTTGCTAAGTGACTGGTTGTTGGACCAGGCAGAGAGGAAATGGATGGAATCTCAAACAACACAGATTTTTTTACAAAACTTTTTTACCTTTCAGAAACCCACTCACCCCTTCCTGGCTTATGCAACTATGCCACATGGTATCAGTGGAATATATAGAAGACACATACATTCAAGGTCTTCTTCTCTGATTTACTAGCCCTGCAATCATATACAAATTAGCCAAACTCTCTAAACTCTAGTTTCCCCTTCAACAGAATGGAGGATGGTGTTCTGGTAAGATGGCAACGGAATAGGTGGAACTGTGAGATTCTCCAAAAGTGAGCTCCCAAAAAGACTCTTACTTTCCTTCCCCCACCCCCCTACCCACTGCCAGCTGCACCAGTCCGAGGCCCAGGGACCCTCGGTCCCACACAAGGCTGGCTATTGCTGCTCCCCAGCTGCTGCTGCTCTACTATAGGCAGTCCCAGCCCCAGCTGCACGGAGAACCCAGCTCCCTCCCCAGCTATAGCATCTCACCCAGCCCCAAGCTGCCACCTGTGGAGGTCCTTGGATATTGCCTTGTGGAGATCTGTGTTCCCTTGCTGGCTACACTGATCTGCCTGTCAGCCAGCTGCTGCCCACTCCCTCCCTAACTGGGCTCCCAGTCTAGCAGCCTACTGCTCGCTTCTCAGCATTCCAGCACCCCACCTTGGGTTCTGGGCTGCAGCCCAGGCATATTTCAAGCTGCTGTCACCCAAGGAGGCTCTAGGTGCCAGCCCCTCAGAGATACCAGCTCCACTCCTGGCTGAAGTGCCCTGTGCAGGGCCAAAGCTGCTGTCACTGTTCACCACCTGCCCTTCAGAGCTCTGGTCCTGCTCTTGCTCTGGCTGAGGCACCCAGCGCGGGACCCCATGGTTGTGTAAGCGAACAGTATATATTCAGGAGGTGCTGACCAGTCGCTCTCAGCTCTCAGCTTCAGAAGAGGGAATTCCCAGCTCCCTCCTCCACCCCAGGCCTCTGGTGGCATACCAGATCCAGCGATCAGCTGTGCTGCTAACCCCGGTGCCTGCCACGCCACCATAGCCCGTCATAGTGGATCACCCACAGACCTGGACGAGCAGAGAGAAAGGACGGGTGGAGATAAAGGATTCACGAAAGAGGAGCTGCCCACCTTGACCATTTTCCAGGCAGAGATTTGCATTGCCCCACACACCTATGAGCAGCCGCCACCTTGGTTTCTAAGGTAACATCTCTAAACAGAAGACAAAAGCCCCTCTCCTAAGCTGAATCAGATACAGGCAACTTAGCCCTGTTGCAGACCTTTCAGGCAGCAAGTCAAGGGAACAAACCAAAGCTGGGAGTAAATCTATCTGTCTGCAATGAAAACAAAAGGGAGAGGCTAGAGATCAGAGCTGAAGAGACTTTAGACACTCAGGAAAGATTCCAGAGCTAGTCTGGTTTCTTAGTTTGATTTTTGATTTTATTGTTTTGACTGTTTGTTTTGCTCACTTTTGTTTGCTTTTTGATTTAGTCTACCTGTTTGTGTTGGGGAAAAAAGAATCAAAAGGCATGATTTTATTGGACTGTCTTTGTGTGATTACTGGTATGCTTTAGGAAATTTTGTTTGTGTGTCTATTTTTCACTCTTTTCTGGCCTTGTGTCTGTTTTTCATCTGTTAGTTGGTATGTATGTCTGTTTTCCCTCTCACTCTTCTCTCTCTAACTTCACCTTGACCCCCCCTTCTTCAATTATTTTCCTTTTTCATACCTCCTTTTGTTCCAGGGATCAAACCTACACCCCACTGCATGAATAGATTTTAAGGCAATGGAAAATAGATTCCAGTGTGCCCATATACCTGTTGGTAGATAATGGGATCTGCAGATATATTCTGAATCACAGCTTCCTCCTCAATTAAACCTCAAAATTGCAGAAGTACAGTCCTCAGCCCACACTCAAGTCTCAAAAGTGAACAAAGCCAGAGGACCCTCCTAAGGAAGAACAGGAGATTGAACAAAGAAAGTAAAAGCAACACCACCTTCCCCAAAAACAGAATTAAAGAAGAGGAGGGAAAGGGGGAGAGAGATAAAAATCTACACAAATGAAGATAAACCAAAAGAAGAATATGGGTCTCTCTCAGACCCCTGGAAGGGCAGACACTGAGAAAACTGACTTCTGAATGCAAACAATGAAGAGCCCCCAGAACGACTAGTCTCAAACTACAAACCTAGATATCAAGACATTAATGGAGAGATTAAAAAGAATTGAGGAGAGACAAGAAGAAACTAGGAAGGAGTTGTGTTGGGAGCCAGCCTTGGAGCCCACCTGATTGACAAAGTCCAGGTGCGCTGAGGACCCCTGGCCACAAAGCGAGTCGGGCAGCTGAGGCCCTCCTGTCTTCCATCTTTGCTGTTGGTACGGCTGAAGAAATTCTGTGTAGTCGTGGAAGAAGAAAATGGCATGTTTATGCGAAGTGCTCACAGCTACCCTGGAAATGTCATGGTTCATTTTTCCATTTCCCACTATGCCGCTTGGCCTTTTCTAACATATGCAAGGGTTAAACTCTGAAGCCCATCAAGAATGCTTTCTTTCACTTGGTTATAAGTTACTAGATATTGCTTAAGTAATAAATGATATAAGTATATTCACTCCTTATTTGATTTAGGATTATGCAGTTTAGTGTTTCAACATAAGGTTTTTTAGAAGCACAAGTTTATAGTAAGCCCATTATGAATTCATTATAAGTTCTAACACTTATCTCAGAGTTATGTAGGTGATTTATAATACTGTTTTCACTGACTTAGAATAAAGATTAACTGTTAAGGTTTTTACTTAATTCAATAGTTAAAACTCTAAGTTAACATTTATAGAGTGGGTTTTCACTGAACTCATAATATAATAATCAGACACTTTTATGATAGATTAGCTAAAGACAGAAAGCAACCTTGGGGGCCTGGGAAACATTACTAAAAGCTTCTTTTGAGTTCTCATTAGAAACAAGCACTGCAGGATAAGAGAAAAGTAACAAAGACATCTGGACAAGGGAGGTGATTACAAGGCTCTGAAGGTCATAGAAGCCTAAGATGGGAAAATTCCTGACACATGAAGAAATGTACACTTAGAAACTTTCTTGAGACATTTCAAGGATTGTAATTGAGGACTTTGGACTAAAAGTATCATTGTTGGCTTTATGAATAAGACTCATTGTCTGAATGTTTATAGGGATCTTGGTTTGTTTGTTGCCAAGACCACTAGATGGTAACTTTTTTTTTTGAGTTGGAGTCTCACCCTGTCATCCAGACTGGAGTGAAGTGGCTGCTCCCGGCCACCGCAGCCTCAACCTGCTGGGCTCCGGCGATCCTTCCGCTTCAGCCTTCCAAGTAGCCGGAACTACAGGCATGCACTACCATGCCTGGCTGATTTTTTGATTTATTGTAAAGGTGAGGTCTTGCTGCCCAGGCGGGTCTCGAACCCGCGGGCTCAGGCAATCCACTCACCTCCGCCTCCCAAAGGTACGGGATTACAGGCCCCGGTAACTTTTAAAGTATATGTACGTGAAGGAATTTTCTTTGTCTTGCCCCTTTACAAATGGTATAAAAGCTCTGTGTTAACTAACATTAAATGTCATCTGTTCAGGAAGCAGGTGTCCGAGTATAATATTTTCATCTTTCGCCTATCCGTCTCTCCTTCAGGAAACCTCATGACCCTTGTGAGGCTGGACCCCCGCACAGTTGATAACTGAGATAACTAATACAGAATACTGTGAATGGAATAAATAACAAACTGATAAGGATGGAAAGCAGAATTACCCAAGCAAAAGAAGGAATCTTAGAGCTTGAAGACCAAAATATGGAACTAACCCAAACTGTCAAAAACATAGAAACGAAGCTTAAAGAGACAGAACATAACCTTCAAGAGATGAGCGGTTACTTCAAGAGGGCAAGCTTAAGAGTAATTGGACTTCCTGAGATAGAGAGACAGAGGTCAACTTGGAAAAAACATTCCATGAGATTATTGAGGAAAACTTCCTTCATCTCATCAGTGATGTGGAAATTCAAACACAAGAGACTCAGAGAACCCCTGCAAGAGAACAAATGAGAAGATCAACTCTGAGACACATAATAATTCACCTAAACAATAGGTATAAAAGAAAAAATCCTAAAGGCAGCAAGAGAAAAAGGGCAGATCACCTACCATGGGAGACAAATTAGAACCGCAGCAGATTTATCTACAGAAACCCTGCAGGCTAGTGAAGCTTGGAGCCCTATCTTCAAAGTTCTGAAAGATTAACAATTTCAACCAAGAATAACCTGCCCAGCCATGCTAAGCTTAATCAGTGAGGGAGAATTAAAATCTTTCCTATATATCCAATCACTAAGAACTTACACTCTCACCAGACCACCTCTACAAGAAACACTTAAGAAAGTACTAAACACAGAAGAAAAGGAAAAAAGAACAACAACAATCTTCACAACAGTACAGGAAAAAGAGTAAAACACACACAAACCAACCCCCAAACCAAAAAAAAGACAACAAAGAGGAACCACAACAACAACTCTTTAAGAATGTTATGATAGGTACCAACTCTCACATTTCTTATTTTAAATTTTTTATTTTAAAATTGTGGGATACAATTAAGGGTTAGGTTTACAAATATGCATCGTTCAGTCACCCTTGTCGATAAGGGGTGCCTCCCAGTCCCCAGACAAATATTCACTACCATTAGTCCCACCTCCCTTCCCCTCCCTGCCCACTCCCCATAGTTTCCCACCACTGTCAGTCCTTTTCTTTTAGTATTATGATAGATATTCAAGGTTCATTATATGAGTGAGAACGTGTGATACTCAGATCTTTGTTTCTGTGAGAGATCACTCAGTATTATAGACTCTAGTTACATCCAGGTTGCTGTGAAATTCATGATTTTGTTCTTTTTTATGACTGCATAGTATTCCATCGTGTATATGTACTACATTTTTTAATCCAGTCCACTTTTGATGGACAGCATGGTTGGCTCCAGGTCCTTGCTATTGTGAACAATGCTGCGATAAACATTCGTGTGCAGCTATCTTTTTGATAGAGTGATTTGATTTCTTCAGGGTATATTCCCAGTAGGGGGATTGCAGAGTCATATGGGAGGACGATATTTAGAGCTTTTAGGAATCACCACACTGCTTTCCACAGAGGATACACTAGTTTACACTCCCACCAACCGTGTAGAAGTGTTCCGTTTTCACCATATCCTCTCCAGCATCTGTTCTTTTTTGAGTTATTGATAATTGCCATTCTGACTGGAGTTTGGTGTCATCTCAGTGTAGTTTTGATTTGCATTTTATTGATAATTAGTGAGGTTGCACATTTCTATATATGTCTGTTGGCCACTCGGTTGTCTTCCTTTGAGAAGTGTCTGTTCATATCTTTTACCCACTTCATAATGGGGTTGTTTGTTTTTTCTTTTCAGCATGTTTGAGTTTCTTGTGGATCCAAGATGTTAGGCCTTTGTCTTACCTAGAGTTGGCAAATACATTTTCCCAGTCTGTGGGCTGTCTCCCTGCTCCCTTGATGGTTTCTTTGACTTTGCAGAAGTTTGTCAGTTTACTGAGGTCCCACTTGTCTATGTTAACTCTTATGGCCCATGCATTTTGGTATTGCTCAGGAATTGGAGGATAGTTACAATTTCCATAAGGTTGTGTCCTGCATTTTCTAAGGTTTTTATGGTGTGAGGTTTTACATTTAGGTCTCTGATCCATTTAGAGTTAATTTTTGTGTATGGGGATAGATAGGGGTCTTGTTTCAGTCTTCTGCATATGGTCAGCCAGTTTTCCCAGCACCAATACTGAATAGCTTCTCCTCTCCCCTGGGGAAACTGGTGGAGGCTTTGTCGAAGATGAGTTGGTTGAGAAATTGAGATTTTGCTTCTGGAATCTCAATTCTATTCCATTGGTTCATATGCCTGTTCCTGTACCAATACCAAGGTGTTTTGACTATTGTAGCTTTATAGTGATGCTTGAAGTCTGGTAATGTGATACCTCCTGCTTTTTTTTTATTTTTTACTGAGGATTGTACTGGCTATTCTTGGTTGTTTGTGTTTCCATATGAATTTCTGTATTGTTTTTTCTAGGCCTGAGAAGAATGTTGCTGGTAATTTGATGGGTATTGCATTAAATGTGTAGATTGCCTCAGGTAGGAAGAACATCTTCACAAAGTTGATTCTTCCAATCCACAAGCAGGAGATATTTTTCCACTTGTTTGTGTCATCTTTGATTTCTTTGAGCAGTGTTTTGTAGTTTTTATTGTAAATGTCTTTCACTTTTCTGGTTAGGAAGATGCCAAGGTATTTCATTTTTTGTGTGGCTATTGTGAATGGAATTGTGCTTTTTATTTGGGTTTCAGTTTGTTTATTTTTGGTGTAAAGAAATGCGATTGACTTTTGCACATTTATTTTATACCCTAAGACTTCCCCAATGTCTTTTATCAGTGTAAGGAGTTTTTTTGACAGATTCTCTTGGGTTTTCAAGATACACGATCATGTCATCTGCAAAGAGAGATAACTTGACTTCCTCTTTTCCTATTTGGATACCCCTGATTGCCTTCTCTTCTCTGATTGCTGTAGCCAGGACTTCCAATAATATATTGAACAGGAGGGGTGAGAGTGGACATCCTTGCCTTTTTCCGGTTTTCATGGGAAATGGTTCCAATTTTTGTCCATTTAGGAATGTGCTGGCTGTGGGCGTCTCGTAGATGGCTTTTACTATTTGAGGTATGTTCCACGTAAGCCTAGATGTTCGAGAGTTTTTATCAAGAAGGGTTGCTGAATTTTATCAAAAGTTTTTTCTGCATCTAATGATATAATCATGTGGTTTTTGTTTTGACATCTGTTGATATATTTAATTACATTTATGGTTTTACGAATGTTGAACAAGACTTGCCTCCCAGGGATGAAGCCAACTTGGTCATGATGGATGATTTTGAGATGTGTTTGAATCCTGTTTTGTAGGATCTTGTTGGAAATTTTAGCATCTATGTTCATCAAAGAAATTTTCCTGTAGTTCTCTTTCTTTGTTGGGTCTTTACCTGGCTTAGGTATTAATGTGATGTTAGCTTCATAAAACGATTTGGGGAGAGTTCCATCTTTCTCAATCGCCTGGAATACCTTCAGTAGGATTAGTATCAGCTCCTCCTTAAATGTCTTGTAGAATTCTGCTGGAAAGCCAACTGGTCCAGGGCTTTTTTTGGTATGTAGTTTTTTTCCTTATTACATAGTCAATTTCCTTGATTGTTATTGGTCTATTTAGGGTCTCAATTTCTTCTTGTTTCAACCTAGGCAGGTTGTGTGGTGTCAGAAATTCCTCGATTTCCTTAAGTTTTTCATGTTGTTTCCAAGCAAGTGTACATAGTAGTCTCTAATGATCTTTTGTATTACTTAAGGGTCTGACGTGTTCTCATCTTTTGTGTTTCTTATTGTGTTTATTTGGGCTTTCTCTCTTTTTCTTCGTCAGTCTAGCTAGGGGACCATCTATCTTATTTATCCTTTCTAAGAACCAGCTCTTTGTTTCATTGATTTTTTGTATTATCTTTTTGTCTTCTATGTCCTGGATTTGGGCTTTTATTTTTGTGATCTGGATTCTTCTGCTGAAGTTAGGGTTTTGGTGTCTGAGGTGTAGGGATTCCATGGGTTCCTGATTTCATGAAGAGAAAGAATTTAAGAGTGAGTAACAGAGAGAATCAATAGACAGCTTATTATAGATCAAAAAATATCTACAAGGAAAAATGCAGGTTTCCTAAAGAGTAGACATGTGCTTGACTTTAACAATAGACTCTGTATAAGTACAGAACAATAATTCAGCAAATGATTCCATAAGTTAAGAGTGTAGGGCTACAGGTATCTGATCATGAATTATGATTATTGTCTCCTGATTTTTAAAGTATATATGGGTCACAAGAACCCTCTAAATAATGGTAAGATACTTTAACTAGATCTGGGCTTTCCTTAGAATACCATGTCTCTATGTTTTTGGTAATTTCTCTTTGTGTCTGTGGTTTACTGCAATGATAGTTCCACATTCCAACCTGCAAAATGGTCAGGTCTGATATGCCTGGCTAGTCAGGGTGGTTCTGGAGTGTCATGTTCTGATGAGAAAGCTGCCTGAATGCTTAGGCATCCTGTTCCACAGTTATTTAAATTAGACCTGCCTGAGAAAACTTGCCTTACTACATCTAAACTATGTTCTATGCTAATTACGTTTGCTTCGCCCCAATCCCCCAAAACATAGGCACCCAAGGAAGACACACCAGCCATCAGGAAACAATGTGATTTGCTTTACCACCAGGAGTGACACCTAAGTGAAAAGGGCTCTGAAGTCATTCACCTGGTGATCAGCCTGGTCTGACAACGTTGTAGGAAGTGACAACCAAAATCACTGTTTATCACCTCCTCCAGCAAGCATGTGCTGCTGCATGCTGCCACCACCAGGACACAACAGGATCCAGCTCTCTGGACCTCCTGTAGAGTTCTCAGTTCTAGTTCTAGACTCAGTGTGGGAGAAAGACTGAAGTTCTCAGTCAAATTTTATTTCACCAAAACTACCTTATTGTAGATTACACAAAAGGGGAATGATAGCCTGTTGCTTTGTCCTGCACTCACTTTGTCAGCACCAACTCAGCCCAGTCTCTCTCTCTCTCTCTCTCTCTCTCTCTCACACACACACACACACACACACACACACACACACACACAAACACACGTATCTCTGGCAATGAACCAATGGGATTCAGTTTTCACAACCACTAGGATGCAGCCTAGTACTATTCTCAGTTCTTCTAGGCCTTTTCATTGTCTTTATAAAGAAAACATAAGTTTGCCAACCATATGCGTGGAGCCAAAAGCCCCATTGTGGACACAGGAGGGGCCACAAAGCAGCAAGAACATGAACAACTAGTCAATGTGTGGGGTTTTACACCTCTGTCCAGCCACCGTGATCTGTACCCAGGGCTCCACGATGCAGGTGGTGATCGTTTGTACCTGGTGAACTCAACCCCTGGGTTGCAGACTTTGAATGGAGAAGAATAGAAATGAGCAGGTAATATTGCCTACCATCAGGAGAAACACAGTTCTGTGGACATGTTGAATCCCTCACATGGCCTACGGGTATCTTGTGTTGTGACGCTGTAGGTGATGTTTAAAAGTTACTTCATTGCCTCTTCTTGCTTCAGCTGCACAGATATCAAGTTGATGATATGAAGCTGTACAGTCGGGTGAGGACTTGGTATAATAATTTTGTGGCTACACATCATGGAGCAGAAAGCAGTGGACCCAGACTTGATGCCGTGAGGAGCACCTGCAACTTTCAGCCCTAGGGCTGCCCTACTCCCAGTTTATGGGAATCTCTGGACTAAAACTGGGCATCAAGTGACTTTACAGGTATCTGGTGATCCCAGGTTATAGCCAGGGAGGGGACCAGGGATCCAGCAATGCAATCCATGCCAGCAGGGACGTGGCTTGCCCCTTCCTGCCTTCCTTCTCAAGAAGAGTGGCTGCTTGTCTGGGTCTCTACTCTCTTCCACAATTCCCCTGAGGAACACACCCTTTGCTTCTTTCCTCAAATGTATTCCAAGACCCCAACCTTTCCTGACTCTGTTGCTCTGGTCTCCAGAAATGATGAGGACATGTGTTGAGCTCCACACACTGCACTGTGAGGTGTCTCCAGCTATTATTTTGGGTAGTAACAGAGGGTGCAAAACCATAGACCAGATAGTCCCACTCTCAGGCATGTGACACAGTTTCCCATTAATAAAGGAGAGAAGGCGTCTTTTCTGACAAAATGGGCCCTCCAGCAATTTTTAACTGAGCCCCTCCCACATGTCTTAAGATGCTCACAGAACTAGCTTCCTTCAGAGGACCAGGGTCGCTAGACAGGTGGCTGTGTCAGGACCACAGTGGTGGCAAATTCCCTGAGGTTGTTTGGGAGTGGCAGGGGTGCAGCAGAAGGCTCTTGTCCCCAGCCAAGATGCTTTCATTCTTCTTTCTTCTGCTGTCTCACCTTCTCATAAATATGGTTATGTATCACTCTCTCTTGCACACTCAATTTAAATATTCTTGGGAGAAATGAGTTGACACTACTTCTCAGGAGAGCATTTTTCTTGACTTTATGCCTGAGACCTGGAAGTACTGAATCTTCAGGTGACATGAGACTGGCCGACTGACCACAGGATTGACTCTTGTCTAATTCTGGATCACTTTTCCTCTGAAGGTTCGTCTCTTTGTGGTCTTGGTCTGAGGCAGGGAGAGGTTTACCAGCTCCCCTCCTTTGTTGGGTTCCAGATTCTGACTTTTGCTCCTTAATATAAAAAAGCATCCAAAAGTATAATGGGACCTCTTTACCCTTTTCTGCCGCAGTAACTGGACAAGAACCAGAGCAATGCTCTCCGCTTTTCACAGCTCACTCGGATTTTGGTCTTTCCCAGATCTTAGGTCTGAAACTGTGAACTGAATGAAGGTCTTTAATATGTAATAGTCAAAAGCATTTCCTGCTATTCTAGTTGTCTTTTAGGGGCATAGCTCCTCTGCATTCACAGTCCACAGTGACAAGTTGCAGAACTCCAGGCCGACACGAAAGTGCTGCGTGTTGACAGAAATCTCTGCTGTCTGTAGCCTGTGGGATCCAGCTGGCTCCTGGGAACCAGGTAGATAATGGTATTTTCAGCATCTCCTCCTGATTCTCCCATTGTGGGGACACCTCCTTGCCACTCGATCTCTCTTATGCCTCTTAATTCAGTTTAATGCAGCCCAGGGCGGCCAGGAAATGGAAAGCTAGCCTTGGGAGAAACAGGAAAGCATTTCTTCCCTCCATTTGTCCTCCCTCCAAGGAGAAGGGGGCTCCACCACGTGAATAGAGGGACTGATTAGAAATGCACCTGAAGGGGATTGCTGAGTATCTGTGGGATATTCCATGATATTCCATCAACTAGTCTTGTGTGCCTATTGAGTACTTTGTGTTAGAGGGAAATCCGAAAAGGTGAGTGCATCTGTCTGAGAACAACATGAAGAGAAAAACCACATTAATCTGAGCAGAAAATGTTTATAGAAAGATGTATGAGGTGTAACAGATTATCGGATTGATGAGGGACTAGCGAGTAAGAAATAAAGAAAATTCTAAAGGATATGCAAGTTACAGCCATAGAGAGCAGGTACCACCCACAGGCCTGTGATAGAGTGTCTAAGACTCACTAATGGCCGACAAATCACTGTAGGGCTGCACTGGTGGACCTTGCTCTGAATCCGTTCTCTGGAACTTGCTGGAAATCTTCCCTCTAGAACTCACTGAAAATTTGGCTTCTGCAAAGTGCCCGGGAACAACAACCTGCCCTCTCAAATTTGGCACAAATCTGCCCTCTGGGGTGCAGGGGAAAGCTGCACTCTGGAAGAGTCTACCCAGAGAGCACATGGGAACCAGAAAGCAAGCCCTTGTCTCCTTCAGTCTCTCTCCAGTACCTCCTACTGCCAAAAGCATAATTGGGCCACTGGCAAAATGATAAGTATTGAAAGGGCCCACATCCATTTTCACAGAGCCGGCAAAAGTAGGTGAAGTTTCAGCTGGGAGGCAAGGCATCAAGAACCAGCACCGCGTACTCATTCCAGTCATTAGTATCTCCATTCATCCTCCTTTCACACATTGACATGCTTGTATATAAGTAAAACGACCCTGTATTTCTGCCTAACAGAAATCCTTGTTTGTCACTCTAAAAGTCAACCCAAACTCCAATTCAGTTCGAGTTAGCATTCTGAGAGCCTAACCATATTAAGGTTATTAAGGTAGCAAATGTGTGAAGTAACTCTTGTGTGCCTTGCTCTTAGGTGACTAAGCAGTTTCACCAATAAACCCCTCCAGGTAGTTAAAATAATTAGGCCCAATTCAGAGGAAGTGGAGTTTCTCCTGTTGCACAAATATGACGTCTAGCAGCTCCAGTGACATCGATGTGGTTTGTATTTCTAATTGTAAATGTGTCTGTGTTCTTTTCATTGTAGTATGCTTTATAGTTCTCTTCTAAATTGAATTTAATTTTACAGAGTAAAATGAGTAGATCATAACTGAACCTTTGTTAAGAATTTTGAGGGTGTTATATAAAGCTTCTGTGACCATTTGTATACAAGTTTCTTTGTGAACACACACTTAAAATTCTTTTGGGTAAATACTCAGAACTTTCATTGCTATGTCACGGAGTTCATGGAATCTTTATGAGAATTGGCTAAATAGATTTTCAAAGTGCTTGCGTTGTTTTAAAATTTCTCTTGCATTCTTCTATGGTTCTTAATCCTTCAATTGAATCAAGATAAAGATCAAATTGCACTATACCTCTATATGTCATTGCTTTAACAGAAAAACATATTCATTTAGTTACTGAAGGACATGGATATTAATCCCACCCAATAGTCTAGACAGTTCTGTTAACTTCTATCAGCCCTAAGGCTTTTTGATAACCTTTTGAGATTATGTTAACTGCCTACCAAGAGTCACTTTTTTTTCTGACACAATTCCATGAAAGCCCTTTGCAAAACATAAGGGACTATCT
>JAPVLO010002732.1:0-28666 GCA_027257055.1 Cephalopachus bancanus | reverse complement strand
AATTTACCGGCAAACTAGCCAGTCAACTAAAGGCTAAATAGTCAGTCAACTAACTGGCTAACTAACCAGTCAACTAACCGGCTAACTAGCCAGTCAACGAACCATCTAACTAGCCAGTCAACTAACTGGCTTGCTCGTCTGTCAAAGAACCAGCTAGGTAGCCAGTCAAATAACTGCCTAGGTAGCCAGTCAACGAACCGGCTAGGTAGCAAGTCAACTAATCAGCTAGGTAGCCAGTCAAAGAACCAGCTAGGTAGCCAGTCAACTAACCGGATAACTAGCCAGTAAACTAATGGGCTAGGTATACAGACAACAAACCGGCTATGTAGCCAGTCAACTAACCAGCTAACTAGACAGGCAACAAACCAGCAACGTAGCCAGTCAAATACCCGGCTAACTAGTCAGTAAACTAACTGGCTAGGTAAACATTCAACTAAAGGGCTAAATAGCAAGTCAACTAACCAGATAGGTAGCCAGTCAACTAACTGGCTAGGTAGCCAGTCAACTAAGCAGCTAGATACCCAGTCAACTAACCGGCTAGATAGCCAGACAACTAACCGACTAGATAGCCAATCAACTAATCGGCTAGATAGCAGTCAACTAACCGCTTGATATGCAGTCAACAAACCGGGTAACTAAACAGTCAACTAACTGGGTAACTAACAAGTCAATTAACTGGCTAACTAACAAATCAACTAACCGGATAACTAGCCAGTCAACTAAGTGGCTAACTAGCCAGTCAACTAACCAGCTATGTAGCCAGTCAACTAACCAGCTAGATAGCCAGTCCACTAACCGGATAACTAGTCAGTCAACTAACCAGCTAGATAGCCAGTCAACTAACCAGATAGGTAGCCAGTAAACCAACCAGCTAGATAGCGGCCAACTAACTGGCTAGATAGCCAGTCAACTAACCAGATAACACCTAGTCAACTAACCGGCTAAATAACCAGTCAATTAACCAGCTAGGTAGCCAGTCAATTAACCACCTAGGTAGGCAGTCAACTAACCGGTTAGATAGGCAAGTCAACTCACTGGCTAACTAGCCAGTCAGCTAACCATCTAGAGTGCCCATCAACTAACCGGCTAGATAGGCAGTCAACAATCTGGCTAACTAACCAGTCAACTAACCGGCTAACTAGGTAATCAACTAAACGGCTAGGTATCCAGTCAACTAACAGGCTTGATAGCAAGTCAACTAATCGGCCTGATAGCCAGTCAACTAACCAGCTAGATAGCCAGTCAACTAACCAGATTGTTAGACAGTCAACTAACAGGCTAGGTAGACAGTCATTTAACCGGCTAACTAACAAGTGAACTTACTGGCTAACGAGCCAGTCAACTAAACCTATAAGTAGCCAGTCAACTAACCGGCTAACTAACCATTCAACTAAGTGGATAACTAGCCAGTCAATGAATTGGCTAACTAGCCAGCCAACTAAGCGGCTAACTAGCCAGTCAATGAACCATCTAGGTAGCCAGTAAACTATCCGGCTAGGTAGCCAGTCAATGAACCAGCTAGGTAGACTGTCAACTACTCGGCTAGGTAGCCAGTCAATGAACAGGTTAGGTAGCCATCAACTAACCGGCTAACTAGCCAGTCTACTAATGGGTAGGTAGCCTAGTCAACTAACCGGATAGGTAGTCAGTCAACTAACCGGCTAACTAGCCAGTCAACTAACAGGCTAGGTAGCCAGTCAACTTACCCGCTAATTAGTCAGTCAACTAACCAGCTAGGTAGCCAGTCAACTAACCGGCTAACTAGCCAGTCAACTAACGGCTAGAGTAGGCCTGTCAAATAACCGGCTAGGTAGCCAGTCAACTCACTGGTAGCCAGTCAACTAACCGGCTAGGCAGGCACTCAACGAACCGGCTAACTAGCCAGTCAACTAACCGGCTAGGTAGCAAGTCAACTAACCGGCTAAGTTGCCAAAGTCAACTAACCGGCTAGGTAGCCAGTCAACTAACCAGCTAACTAGCCAGTCAACTAACCGGCTAACTAGTCAGTCAACTAACCGGCTAGGTATCCAGTCAACTAACCGCTAACTAGCCTGTGAACTAACCGGCTAGGTAGCCAGTCAACTAACCGGCTAACTAGCCAGTCAAATAACCGGCTAGGTAGTCAGTCAACTAACAGGTTAGGTAGCCAGTCAACTAACCAACTAATAGCCAGTCAACAAACCCGCTACATAGCCAGTCAACTAAGTGGCTAGATAGCCAGTCAATAAAACCGGCAAAGTTAGCCAGTCAACAAACCCAGCTAGGAAAGCCAGTCAACTAACCCACTAGATAGCCAGTCAACTAACCAGCTAGATAGCCAGTCAAACTACCGGTCAAATTAGCCAGTCGAATAACCAGCTGGAATCCGGGTCAACTAACCGGCTTGGAATCCAGTCGACTAACCTGGCTATAGCCAGTCAACTAACTGGCTAGGTAGGCAGTCGACGAACCGTCTAGGTAGCCAGTCAACTAACCGGCTAGGTAGCCAGTCACAAACTGGTTTTAAGTTGGTTGAATCAACTAACCGGTAAGTTGACGGGTTACCAAACCCCGGGCTAAACTAGCCGGTTAAAACCCTGGCCACCTAGTCAGTGAAAACCCTGGCTTTTAGGGTTAGTTGACTGGACCAGCTAATTTAGTTATTTTGAACTAACCAGCTAGGTGCCAGTTAACCGGCTAATAGCCTAAATAACTGGCTAGGTTCAGTCAACTAAGCCAGTTAGTTAGACATCACAAACCCAATCCAGTCAACTTCCCTGGCTACCTAGCCAGTCAACTGTCTATTTAGCCGGTTAGTTGACTGGCAAACCAGCCCAAAAGCTAACTGTAAAATAACCCATTAGATAGACCGTCTACTAACCAGTTAGATAGACGGTGTAGTTAGAGGTTAGTTGACTAACCAGCCAATCAGTGACTGGCTTGGAATAGTCGATTAACTAGCTCCCTAGCCAGTTATTAACTGGCTGGGTTGGGCAGTTAGTTGACTGTCTACCTGCTGGTAGAGTTGACTGGCTAGTTACCCTAGTCGTTGACTGGCTACTAGCCGGTTAGTTGACTGGCTACCTAGCCTGTAGTTGACTGGTAGTTAGCGGTTAGTTGACTGGCTACCTAGCAGGTTAGTTGACTGGATACCTAGCTGGTTAGTTGACTGGTTAGTTAGCGGTTATGACTGGCTAGTTATCTGGTTAACTGACTGGCTATTAGCCGGTTAGTTGACTGCCTAGTTAGCTGGTTAGTTGCCTGGTTAGTTAACCGGTTATTTGACTGCCTGTCTAGCCGGGTAGTTGACTGGCTAGTTAGCTGGTTAGTTGACTGCATATCTAGCTGGTTATTTGACAGGCTACCTAGCCGGTTAGATGACTGGCTACCTAGCCATTTAGTTGACTTGTTAGTTAGCTGGTTGGTTGACTGGCTTTCTAGCTCGTTAGTTGACTGGCTATCAAACCGCTTACTTGATTGCCTATCTAGCCACTTAGTTGACTGGCTTTCTAGCCGGTTATTTGACTGGCTATTTAGCCTTTTATTTGACTGGCTACTTAGCTGGTTTAAAGTTGACTGGCTAGTTTGCCAGTTATTTGACTGGCTACCTAGCTGGTTAGTTGACTGGCAAACTTAGCCGGTTAGTTGACTGGCATTAGCCTGTTAGTTGACTGGCTACCTAGCCGGTTTTTGTCTTGGCTAGTTAGCCGGTTAGTTGACTGCCAAAGTTAGCGGGTTAGTTGACTGGTTAGTTAGCCGGTTAGTTGACTGCTACTTAGCCGGTTAGTTGACTGGTACCTAGCCGGTAGTTGACTGGCTATTTAGCTGGTTAGTTGTTGGTTACATAGCCGGTTAGTTGACTGGCTATTTAGCTGGTTAGTTGACGGGTCTACCTTCCGATTATTTGATTGCCTAGTTAGCCGGGGTAGTTGACTGGCTACTAGCCGGTTAGTTGACTGGCTACCTTAGCCTTTTTAGTTGACTGGCTTTCTAGCGGTTATTTGACTGGCTATTTAGCCTTTTATTTGGACTGGCTACCTAGCTGGTTAATTGACTGGCTAGTTAGTCGTTTTTTGACTGGCTACCTAGCTGGTTAGTTGACTGGCTAATTAGCCGGTTAGTTGACTGGCTAGTTAGCCGTTAGTTGACTGGCTAGTTAGCCTGTTTGTTCCTGGCTAGTTACCCGGTTAGTTGACTGGCTAATTACCAGTTAGTTGACTGCTAGTTAGCCGGTTAGTTGACGGGCTACTTAGCTGGTTAGTTGACTGGCTACCTAGCTGGTTAGTTGACTGGCTATTTATCCGGTTAGTTGTCTGGCTAGTTAGCCGGTTAGTTGACTGGCTATTTTAGCTGGTTATTTGACTGGCTACCTTGTCGATTATTTGATTGTCTAGTTAGCCGGTTAGTTGACTGGTTACATAGCCGGTTAGTTGACTGGCTACCTAGCTTTTTAGTTACTTGGCCCTATTTAGCCAGGTTAGTTGACTGGCTACCTAGCCGGTTATTGACTAGTTTCCTAGCCGGTTAGTTGACTGGCTACCTAGCCGGGTTCCTTGACTGGCTACCTAGCCGGATCAGTTGACTGGCTACCTAGCCGGGTTTGTTGACTGGCTAGTTAGCTGGTTAGTTGACTGGCAAAGGGTTAGTTGGTTTCTAGGTTGACTGGCTAGTTAACTGGTTAGTTGTCTAGCTTAGTTAGCCGGTTAGATGACTGGCTAGTTAGCCGGTTAGTTGACAGACTAGTTAGCCCGGTTAGTTAAACTGGTTAGTTAGCTGGTTAGCTGACTGGCTACCTAGCAGGTTAGTTGAATGGCTACATAGCCGGTTAGTTGAATGGCTAGTTAGCCAGTTAGTTGACTGGCTAGTTAGCCGGTTAGTTGACTTGGTATTTAGTCGATTAGTTGACTGTCTAGTTAGCCGGTTAGTTGACTGGTTAGTTATCCGGTTACTTGCCTGTCTAGCCGGTTTTTTGACTGCCTATCTACCCGGTTAGGCTTGACTTTATATCTAGCCGGTTAGTTGACTGGCTACCTAGCCGTTTAGTTGACTGAATACCTAGCCGGTTAGTTGACTGGCTACTAGCCGTGAGTTGACTGGCTAGTTAGCCGGTTAGTTGACTGGCTACCTAGCAGGTTATTTGACTGGCTGTCTAGCCGGTTAGTTGACTGCCTACCTAGCCGGTTAGTTGCCTTGCTATTTAGCCGATTGGTTGACTGGCTACCTAACTTGTTAGTTGACTGGCTTGTTAGACGGTTAGCTTACTGGCTACCTAGCCAGTTAGTTGACTGGTTACCCGGCCGGTTAGTTTACTGGCTACCTAGCTGGTTAGTTAACTGGCTAGTTATCCGGTTAGTTGACTGTCTACCTAGCCAGTTAGTTGACTGGCTACCTAGCCTGTTAGTTGACTGGCTACATAGATGGTTCATTGACTGGCTACCTAGCCGGGTAGTTGACTGTTACCTAGCTGGTTCATTGACTGGCTACCTAGCCTGGATAGTTTACTGGCTACCTAGATGGTTTGTTGACTGGCTAGTTAGCCGCTTAGTTGACTGGCTAGTTAGCCAGTTCATTGACTGGCTAGTTATAGAGTTAGTTGACTGGTTAGTTAGCCAGTTACTTGACTGGCTATCTAGTAGGTTAGTTGCCTGGCTATCTAGCTCATAAGTTGACTGGCTGCTTAGCTGGTTATTGCTTGCCTGTCTAACCGGTTACTTGACTGCCTATCTAGCCAGTTAGTTGATTGGCTAATGAGTCCGGTTATTTGACTGGCTATCTAGCCAGTTGTTGACTGCCTATCTAGCCGGTTAGTTGATAGGCGATCTAGCCATTTAGTTACGCTAGTCAGTGGTAGTTGATTCCTATCTAGCCGGTTAGTTGACTGGCTACCTAGCCTTTTACTTGCTTGCCTGTCTAACCAGTTAGGTGACTGCCTATCTAGCTGGTTAGTTGACTGGCTATCTAGCCGGTTAGTTGACTGGCTATCTAGTCGTTGTTGACTGCCTATCTAGCCGTTAGTTTACAGGTGATCTAGCCGTTTAGTTGACTGAATAGTCCGTTATTTGCTTCTTTTTTGGGTTAGTTGACTAGCTATCTAGCTGGTTAGTTGACTGTCTAGGTAGCCAGTTAGTTGACTGGCTATCTAGCCGGTTAGTTGAATGGCTACTTTGCCAGTTTGTCGAATGGCTAGTCAGCTGGTTAGTTGACTGGCTACCTAGACCGTTCGTTGACTGGCTAGTCAGACAGTTAGTTGATGGCTACCTAGCCAGTTCGTCCACTGGCTGTCAGCGGTTAGTTGACTGGCTAGCTAACGGTTCTTGACGGGCATCTTTTGGTTAGTTGACTGGCTACCTAGCCTGTTCATTGACTGGCAACCTAGCTGGGTAGTTGACTGTCTACCTAGCCGGTTCATTGACTGGCTACCTAGTCGGATAGTTTACTGGCTACCTAGATGGTTCGTTCACTGGCTAGTTAGCCACTTGGTTGACTGGCTAGTTAGCCAGTCCATTGACTGGCTAGCTACAGAGTTAGTTGACGGGTTAGTTAGCTAGTTAGTTGACTTCCTATCTAGCCGGTTAGTGGCTGGCTATTACCCTTTAGTGGACTGGCTACTACCCGGTTATTGCTTGCCTGTCAAACCCGGTTGGGTGACTGCCTATCTACCCGGAGTTGACGGCTATTACCCGGGTTATTGACTGCTATCAAACGGTTGTTGACTGCCTATCTAGCGGTTATTTTAAAGGGCAATCAGCTTTTATTATGTAGTCGGGAAATTAGTTGACTTCTTATTTAGCTGGTTAGTTGACTGGCTATCAAGCCAGTTAGTTGACTGCCTATCTAGCCAGTTAGTTGACGGCTATCTAGCGGTTTAGTTAAATGGCTACCTACCTTGTCGAATGGTAGTCACCGGTTTTAGTTGACGGGTACCTAGACAGTTGTTGATGGCTAGTACCCAGTTAGTTGACTGGCTACCTAGCGTTCGCCACTGGCTAGTAGCGGTTAGTTGACGGGCTACCTAACGGTTTGACTGGCTATTTGGGGTTAGTTGACTGGCTACCTACCGGTTATCAATTGGCTGGTCAACCGGTTAAATTGCCTGGCTACCAGCTGGTTTGACTATTGACTACTATGGTTATTTGACTGCTACCTAGCGTTTTGTCTACTGCCTACCTAGCGGTTAGTGACGGGCTATCAGCGGGTTAGGACTGGCTTCCCAGCTTAGTCACCTGGATTGTCAGCCGGTTATTGACTGGCTCCTACATGGTTAGTTGACGGGCTATCTAGCTGGTTATTTGACTGGCTACCTAGCCGCTTAGTTGACTGGTACCTAGCCGGTTATTTGACTGGCTAGTTAGCCAGTTAGTTGACTGACTACCTACCGGTTAGTTCCGGCTATTAGTTGTTATTGACTGGACACCAAGCTGGTTAGTTGACTGCTATTAGCCGTTAGTTGACGGGCTATTTAGCTGTTAGTTGACTGGCTACCTAGCCAGTGAGTTACTGGCAACCTACCGTTTTTGATTTGCTACCTACCCGGGTTGTTGACGGCTACTTAGCTGGTTCTTGAGTGCCTGCCTAGCCAGTTAGTTAATGGCTAGTTAGCGGCTTAGTTGACGGGCTACCTAGCCGGTTATTTAACTGGAACCTATCAGGAGTTGACTGCTTTTTAGCCGGTTATTGACTGGCTACCAAACGGTTAGTTGACTGGCTAATTTGTGGGTTAGTTACGGTACCTACCGTTATTGACGGGCTAGTTACCCCGTTAATTGACTGGCTACCAAGCGGTTACTTGATGCTACCTAGCCCGTTAGTCAACTGGCTAGTTGGGCCCGGTAAATTACTGGCTACCAAGCCTGTTAGTGGACTGGCTATAGCCGGTTAGTTGAATGGCTATCTAGCTGTTCATTGACTGGCTACCAGCCAGGTAGTTGACTGTCTACCTAGCCGGTTCATTGACTTGCTACTTATCTGGATAGTTTACTGGCTACCTAGATGGTTCATTGACTGACTAGTTAGCCGCTTAGTTGACTGGCTAGTTAGCCAGTTCATTGACTGGCTAGTTATAGACTTAGTTGACTGTTAATTAGCCGGTTAGTTGACTGGCTACTTAGCCGTTTAGTTGACTGAGTAGTTAGCCAGTTAATTGACTCGTTAGTTAACCGGTTAGCTGACTGGATACCTAGACGGTAAGTTGACTGGTAACCTAGATGGTTAGTTGACTGGCTAGTTAGCCGCTTAGTTGACTGGCTAGTTAGCTGGTTCATTGACTGGCTAGTTAGCTGGTTAATTGACTGGTTAGTTAGGCGGTTTGTTGACTGGCTAATTAGCCGTTTAGTTGACTGAATAGTTAGTTGGTTAATTGACTCATTAGTTAGACGGTTAACTGACTGGTAACCTAGCTGGTTAGTTGACTGGCTAGTTAGCGGTTAGTTGACTGGTACCTAGCCATTTAGTTGACTGGCTCCCTTTCCCGGTTATTTTCTGTCTATTTAGATTGGGTTTAGTTTGGACTGGCAAACCTTTCCCGGTTAGTTGATGTCTAGTTAGCGGTTAGTTGACTGGATACATAGCCGGTTAGTTTACTGGTTACCTAGCCCGTTAGTAGACTGGCTAGTAGCCACTTAGTTAACGGGCTCCCTAGCTGATTGGTTTACTGGTACCTACCCAAATTAGTTGACTGGCTACCTACCGTTTAGTTGACTGGCTACCTACCTGTTAGTTGACTGGCTAAGTAGCCGGTTAGTTGACTGGCTACCTAGCCGGTTCATTGACTGGCTACCTAGTTAGGTAGTTGAATGGTTAGTGAGCTGGTTAGTTGACTGACTAGGTATCCGGTTCGTTGACTGGCTATCTAGCCATTTAGTTGACTGCCTATCTAGCCAGTTAGTTGACTGGCTATCTAGCCACTTAGCTGACTATCTAGTCGGTTAGTTGCCTGGCTACCTAACTGGTTAGTTAACTGGCTATCTAGCCGGTTAGTTTACTGGCTATCTAGCCGGTTAGTTGACTGGATATTTATTCGGATAGTTGACTGACTATATAGCCAGTTAGTTGACAGGCTATCTAGCCAATTAGTTGAATGGCTAGATAGCTGGTTAGTTGACTGGCTATCTAGACATTTACTTGAATGGCTATCTAGTCGATAAGTTGACTGACTATCTAGCTGTTTATTGCTTGCCTGTCTAGCTGTTTAGTTGACTATCCAGAAGGTTAGTTGACTGACTAGTTACCCGGTTAGTTACTGGCATTGGCGGTTACTTCCCGCATGTATAGCAGGTTAGTTGACTGGCTATATAGCCAGGTAGTTGACTGGCTATCTAGCCATTTAGTTGACTTATCTAGATGGTAGTTGACTGGCTACATAGCCGGTAGGTTGACTGGCTACCTAGCCTGTTAGTTGACTGGCTAGTTTGCCGGTTACTTGACTGGCTACCTAGCCGGTTAATTGACTGGGTATCTAGTTGGTTAGTTGACTGGCTACTTAGCCAGTTAGTTGACTGGATAAATAGCCGGCTAGTTGCCTGGCTATCTAGCCGGTAAGTTGACTGGCTATCTAGCTGGTATTTGCTTGCCTGTCTACCCGGGTAGTTGACTGCCTATCTAGCCAGTTAGTTGACTGGCTAGTTAGACCATTATTTGACTGGCTATCTAGCCGGTTGTTGACTGCCTATCTAGCCGGTTAGTTGATAGGCGATCTAGCCGTTTAGTTGACTGGCTAGTCAGTGGATTAGGTAACTTCCTATATAGTTGGTTAGTTGACTGGCTATCTAGCCGGTTAGTTGAGTGGCTATCTAGCCGGTTACTTGCTTTCCTGTCTAACCGGTAGGTGACTGCCTATCTAGCTGGTTAGTTGACTGGCAATATAGACAGTTAGTTGAATGGCTATCTAGCCGGTTGTTGACTGCCTATCTAGCTGGTTAGTTTACAGGCGATCTAGCCGTTTAGTTGACTGATTAGTCAGTGGGTTAGTTGACTTTTTATCTAGCCAGTTAGTTGACTGGCTATCTAGCCTGTTAGTTGAATGGCTACCTAGCTGGTTCATCAACTGGCTAGTCAGACAGTTAGTTGACTGGTTATGTAGACCGTTCTTCGACTGGCTCGTCAGTCAGTTAGTTGTCTGGCTACCTAGTCAGTTCATCTACTTGCTAGTCAGCCATTTAGTTGACTGGCTAGCTAACCGGTTCTTCGACTGGCTAGTCATTCGGTTAGTTGACTGGCTACCTAGCTGGTTCATCGATTGGTTAGTCAGCCAGTTATTTGACTGGCTACCTAGCCAGTTTTTTGAGGGCTACTAGCCGGTTATGACGGCTACCTAGCGGTTCGTCGACTGCCTCCCAGCCAGTTAGTCGACTGGCTAGTCATCCAGTTATTCGACGGGCTTCCAACCCGGTTAGTCCCTGGAAGTCAGCTGGTTATTCGACTGGCTACCTAGACGGTTAGTGTACTGGCAATCTAGCTGGTTAGTTGATGGGCTATCTAGCCGGTTAGTTGACGGGTTATTAGCTGGTTAGTTGGCTGGCCAACTAGCCAGTTAATTGACTGGCTATCTATCCGCTTAGTTGATTGACTACGTAGCCAGTTAGTTGACTGGCTATCTAGCCGGTTAGTTGACTGGCTACCTAGCCGCTTAGTTGACTGGCTACCTAGCCAGTTATTTGACTGGCTAGTTAGCTGGATAGTTGGCTGGCTACCTAGCCGGTTAGTTCACAGGCTTGTTGGCCGGTTAGTTGACTGGATACCTAGCCCGTTAGTTGACTGACTAGTTAGCCGGTTAGTTGACTGGCTAGTTAGCTGGGTATTTGACTGGCTTCCTTGCCGGTTAGTTGACTGACAACCTAGCCGGTTATATGACTTGCTACCTAGCTGGTTAGTTGACTGGCTAGTTAGCCAGTTCGCTGAGAGCCTGCCTAGCCAGTTAGTTGACTGGCTAGTTAGCGGCTTAGTTGACTGGCTATCTAGCCTCTTAGTAGACTGGCTATTTAGCCGGTTAGTTGACTGGCTGCCTAGATTGTTTATTGACGGGCTACCTAGCCAGGTAGTTGAGAGTTTTGCTCGCCGGTTCATTGACTGGCTACCTAGACGGATAGTTTACTGGTTACCCAGATGGTTCGTTGAGTGGCTAGTTAGCCACTTAGTTGACTGGTTAGTTAGTCAGTTCATTGACTGGCTAGTTATCCAGTAAGTTGACTGGTTAGTTAGCTGGGTAGATGAGTGGCTACTTAGCCGTTTAGTTGACTGAGTAGTTAGCTGGTTAATTGACTCTTTAGTTAGCTGGTTAGCTTACTGAATACCTAGCCTTTTAGTTGACTGGCTACCTAGCTGGTTAGTTGACTTGCTAGTTAACCACTTAGTTGACTGGCTAGTTATCTGGTTCATTGACTGACTTTTTAGCCGGTTAATTGACTGGTTAGTTAGCCAGTTTGTTGACTGGCTGTTTAGCCATTTAGTTGACTGACTAGTTAGCCAGTTAATTGACACATTAGTTAGCCGGTTATCTGACTGTAAACCCGGCCGGTTAGTTGACTGGCTACCTAGCTGGTTAGTTGACTGGCTAGTTAGCCAGTTAGTTGACTGGCTAGTTTTCCTGGTAGCTGACTGGTTAATTGGCAAGTTAGTTGACTAGTTAATTAGCCTGTTAGTTGACTGCCTATGTAGCCGATTAATTGACTGGCTATCTAGCCTTTTAGCTGACTGGCTAGTTAGCCGGTTAGTTGACTGGATAGTTATTCGGATAGTTGACTGGGTATATAGCCGGTTAGTTGACATGCTATCTAGTCAGTTAGTTGAATGGCTAGATAGCCAGTTAGTTGACTGGCTTTCTAGACATTTACTTGAATGGCTATCTAGTCGATAAGTTGACTGACTATCTAGCTGGTTACTTGCTTGCCTGTCTAGCCGGTTAGTTGACTGACTATCTAGGATGTTAGTTGAGTGACTAGTTAGCCGGTTAGTTGACTGGATATCTGGCCGGTTACTTGACTGCATGTATAGCAGGTTAGTTGACTGGCTATCTAGCCCTTTAGTTGACTGCCTATCTAGATGGGCAGTTGACTGCCTATCTAGATGAGTAGTTGACTGGCTACATAGCCGGTTGGTTGACTGGCTACCTAGCCTGTTAGTTGACTGGATATCTAGCTGGTTATTTGACTGGCTAGTTAGCCGGTTAGTTGACTGGCTAAATAGCCGGCTAGTTGCCTGGCTATCTAGCCAGTAAGTTGACTGGCTATCTAGTTGGTTACTTGCTTGCCTGTCTACCCGGTTAGTTGACTGTCTATCTAGCCAGTTAGTTGAATGGCTAGTTAGACCATTATTTGACTGGCTATCTAGCTCGTTGTTGACTGCCTATCTAGCCGGTTAATTGATAGGTGATCTAGCCATTTAGTTGACTGGCTAGTCAGTGGGTTAGGTGACTTCCTATCTAGTCGGTTAGTTGACTGGCTATCTAGCCGGTTAGTTGAGTGGCTATCTAGCCGGTCACTTGCTTTCCTGTCTAACCGGTAGGTGACTGCCTATCTAGCTGGTTAGTTGACTGGCAATATAGACGGTTAGTTGAAAGGCTATCTAGGCGGTTGTTGACTGCCTATTTAGCAGGTTAGTTTACAGGCGATCTAACCGTTTAGTTGACTGGCTATTCAGCGGGTTAGTTGACTTTTTATCTAGCTGGCTAGTTGACTGGCTATCTAGACGGTTAGTTGACTGCCTATCTTGCCAGTTAGTTGACTGGCTATGTAGCCGGTTAGTTGAATAGCTACCTAGCCAGCTCATCAACTGGCTAGTCAGCCAGATAGTTGACTGGCTACCTAGACCATTTGTCGACTGGCGTGTCAGCCAGTTAGTTGTCTGGCTACCTAGTCAGTTTGTCCACTGGCTAGTCAGCCGTTTAGTTGACTGACTGCCTAGCCAGTTCTTCGACTGGCAAGTCATTTGGTTAGTTGACTGGCAACCTAGCTGGTTCATCAATTGTCTAGTCAGCCAGTTATTTGACTGGCTTCCTAGCCGGTTTATCGACTGGATACCTAGCCAGTTAGTTGACTGACTACCTAGCCGGTTCATCTACTGCCTCCCTAGCCAGTTAGTCGACTGGCTAGTCATCCAGTTATTCGACTGGCTTCCATGCTGGTTAGTCGCCTGGAGAGTCAGCTGGTTATTCAACTGGCTACCTAGACGGTTAGTCGACTGGCAATCTAGCTGGTTAGTTGACGGGCTATCTAGCCGGTTAGTTGACTGGTTAGTTAGCTGGTTAGTTGGCTGGCCAACTAGCTGGTTAATTGATTGGCTATCTATCTGCTTAGTTGACTGGCTATGTAGCCAGTTAGTTGACTGGCTGTCTAGCTGGTTAGTTGACTGGCTACCTAGCCACTTAGTTGGCTGGCTACCTAGCTGGTTAGTTCACAGGCTAGTTAGCCAGTTAGTTGACTGGATACCTAGCCCGTTAGTTGACTGAATAGTTAGCCGGTTAATTGACTGGCTAGTTAGCTGGGTATTTGACTGGCTACCTTGCCGGTTAGTTGACTGGCAACCTAGCCAGTTATTTGACTTGCTACCTAGCCAGTTAGTTGACTGGCTAGTTAGCCAGTTCGCTGAGTGCCTGCCTAGCCAGTTAGTTGACTGGCTAGTTAGCGGCTTAGTTGACTCACTACCTAGCCGGTTATTTAAATGGCCACTTAGCCAGTTAGTTGACTGGCTAGTTAGCTGGTTATTTGACTGGATACCTAGCTGGTTAGTTGACTGGCTAGATTGTGGGTTAATTGACTGGCTATCTAGCCTGTTAGTTGACTGGCTAGTTAGCCGGTTAGTTGACTGGCTACCTAGCCCATTAATTGACTGGTTAGTTACCCGGTTATTTGACTGGCTACCTATCCTGTTAGTAGACTGGCTACCTAGCCTGTTCGTTGACTGGCTACCTAGCCGGGTAGTTGAGTGTCTTGCTAGCTGGTTCATTGGCTGGCTACCTAGCCGGATAGTTTACTGGCTACCTAGATGGTTAGTTGACTGGCTACCAAGCCTGTTCATTGACTGGCTACCTAGCTGGGTAGTTGAGAGTCTTGCTAGCCATTTCATTGACTGGCTACCTAGCCGGATAGTTTACTGGCTACCCAGATGGTTCGTTCAGTGGCTAGTTAGCCACTTAGCTGACTGGTTAGTTAGTCAGTTCATTGACTGGCTAGTTATCCAGTTAGTTGAGTGGTTAGTTAGTCGGGAAGATGACTGGCTACTTAGCCGTTTAGTTGACTGAGTAGTTAGCTGGTTATTGACTCATTAGTTAGCTGGTTAGCTGATTGGATACCTAGCCTTTTAGTTGACTGGCTACCTAGCTGGTTAATTGACTTGCTAGTTAGCCGCTTAGTTGACTGGCTAGTTAGCCGGTTAATTGACTGGCTAGTTAGCTGGTTAATTGACTGGTTAGTTAGCCGGTTTGTTGACTGGCTGTTTAGCCGTTTAATTGACTGACTAGTTAGCCAGTTAATTGACACGTTAGTTAGCCATTTAGCTGACTGTAAACCTTGCCGGTTAGTTGACTGGCTACCTAGCTGGTTAGTTGACTGGCTAGTTAGCTAGTTACTTGACTGGCTAGTTTGCCTGCTAGCTGACTGGTTAATTAGCAAGTTAGTTGACTAGTTAATTAGCCCATTAGTTGACTGCCTATGTAGCCCAGTTAGTTGACTCTCTATTTAGCCGGTTATTTCACTGGCTACCTAGCCAGTTAGTTGCCTGGCTAGTTAGTCATTTATTTTACTGGCTACCTTGCCGGTTAGTTGACTGTCTAGTTAGAAGGTTAGTTGACTGGCTACATAGCCGCTTAGTTGACTTTATACCTAGCCCATCAGTAGAAGGGCTAGTTATCCACTTAGTTACCTGGCTACCTAGCTGGTTCGTTTACTGGCTACCTGGCCAGTTAGTTGACTGGCTACCTATCCGGTTAGTTGACTGGCTACCTAGCCTGTTAGTTGACTAGCTAAGTAGCTGGTTAGTTTACTGGCAACCTAGCTGGTTCATTGACTGGATACCTAGCCGGTTAGTTGACTGCTTAGTTAGCTGGTTAGTTGACTGACTAGTTATCCGGTTAGTTGACTGGCTATGTAGCCATTTAGTTGACTGCCTATCTAACCGGTTAGTTGACTGCCTATCTAGCCGGCTAGTTGATAGGCCATCTAGCCGTTTAGTTGACTGTCTAGTCAGCAGGTTAGTTGACTGGCTACCTAGCCGGTTAGTTGACTGTCTATTTAGCCGGTTAGTTGAATGGCTACCTATTCCATTAGTCGACTGGCTAGTTAGCTGGTTTTTTGACTGGCTACCTAACCTGTTAGTAGACTGACTATTTAGCCGGTTAGTTGACTGACTACCTAGCCTGTTCGTTGACTGGCTACCTAGCCAGGTAGTTGAGAGTCTACCTAGCCGGTTCATTGATTACCTACCTAGCCAGATAGTTTACTGGCTACCTAGATGGTTTATTGAGTGGCTAGTTAGCCACTTAGTTGACTGGATAGTTAGTCAGTTCATTGACTGGCTAGTTATCCAGTTAGTTGACTGGTTAGTTAGCCGGGTACTTGACTGGTACTTAGCTGTTTAGTTGACTGAGTAGTTAGCTGGTTAATTGACACCTTAGTTAGCTGGTTTGTTGACTGGCTACATAGCCATTTACTTGACTGAGTAGTTAGCCAGTTAATTGACTCGTTAGTTAGCTTGTTAGCTGACTGGATACCTAGACAGTTAGTTGATTGGCTACCCAACTGGTTAGTCGACTTGCTAGTTAGTCACTTAGTTGACTGGCTAGTTAGCCGGTTCAGTGACTGGCTAGTTAGCTGGTTAATTGACTGGTTAGTAGCCGGTTTGTTGACTGGCTAGTTAGATGATTAGTTGACTGATTAGTTAGCCAGTTAATTGACTCGTTAGTTAGCCGGTTAGCTGACTGGAAACATAACCATTTAGTTGACTGGATAGTTAACCAGTTAGTTGACTGGCTACATAGCAAGTTAGTTGACTGGCTACCTATCCCCTTAGTTGAATGACTTGTTAGTCGGTTAGTTGACTGGCTACCTACCCGGTTCGTTGACTGGCAACCTAGCTGGATAGTTGACTGGCTACCTAGCCAGTTAGTTGACTGGCTAACTAGCGGTTCGTTGATTGTCTAGTTAGCCAGATAGTTGACTGGCTAGTTATACGGTTCGTTGCCTGGGTAGTTAGCAAGTTACTTGACTTGTTATTTAGCCAGTTAGTTGACTGGCTAGTTAGCCAGTTAATAGACTGCAATTTAGTCCGTTAGTTAATGGGATAGTTAGCCAGTTAGATGACGGGCTACCTAGCCAGCTAGTTGACTGCCTACCTAGCTAGTCAGTTGACTGTCTAGTTATCCAGTTAGTTGACTTGTTATTTAGGCTTTTAGCTGAGTGCCTAGTTTGCCAGTTAGGTGACTGGTTCGTTAGCCGATAAGTTGACTGCCTATCTAGCTGGTTAGTTGAGTGGCTATCTAGCCAGTTAGTTTACTGGCTAGTTAGCCGGTTAGTTGACTGCCTATCGAACCAGTTATTTGACTGCCTACCTAGCCGGTTAGTTGACTGGCTACCTAGCCAGTTAGTTGACTGGTTACTTATCCAGTTAGTTGACTTGTTAGTTACCTGGTTAGTTGACTGTCTAGTTAGCTGGTTAGTTGGCTGACTATCGATCCGGTTAGTTGACTGGTTAGTTAGCTGGTTAGTTGTCTGGCTAAATAACTGGTTAATTGACTGGCTATCTAGCCAGTTAGTTGACTGGCTACCTAGCCGGTTAGTTGACTGTCTATCTAGCTGGATAGTTGACTGGATACCTAGCCGCTTAGTTGACTGGCTACCTAGCCGGTTATTTGACGGGCTAATTAGCCGTTTATTTGCCTGGCTACCTAGCCGGTTAGTTCACAGGCTAGTTATCCGGTTAGTTGACTGGATACCTAGACAGTTAGTTTACTGACTAGTTAGTCGGTTAGTTGACTAGCTAGTTAGCTGTTCAGTTGACTGGCTACCTAGCCGATTAGTTGACTGGCAACCTAGTCGGATAGTTGACTTGCAACCTAGCTGGTTAGTTGACGGGCTAGTTAACCGGTTCTTTGAGTGTCTGCCTAGCTGGATAGTTGACTGGCTATTTACCTGCTTAATTCACTGGCTACCTAGAAGATTATTTAACTGGTCACCTAGCTGGTTAATTGACTGGCTATTTAGCTGGTTAGTTGACTGGATACCTAGCTGGTTAGTCGACTGGCTAGTTAGCCAGTTAGTTGACTGGCTACCTAGCCTGTTAGTTGACTTGCTAGTTCCCCGGTTAGTTGACTGGCTACCTAGCTGGTTCGTTGATTGACTAGTTAGCCAGTTAGTTGACTGGCTAGTTATACGGTTGGTTGCCTGGGCAGTTAGCAAGTTACTTGACTGGTTATTTAACCAGTTAGTTGAGTGGCTAGTTAACCAGTTATAGATTGCCAATTTAGCCGGTTAGTTAATGGTATAGTTAGCCAGTTAGCTGATGGTCTACTTAGCCAGTTAGTTGACGGCCTACCTAGCTGATCAGTTGACTGTCTGGTTATCAGGTTAGTTGACTTTTTAGTTAGGCAGTTAGTTGACTGCCTAGTCTGCCGGTTAGGTGACTGGTTAGTTAGCCGATAAGTTGACTGCCTATCTAGCCAGTTAGTTGACTGGCTATCTAGCCAGTTAGTTTACTGGCTAGTTAGTCGGTTAGTTGACTGCCTATCTAACCAGTTATTTGACTGTCTACCTAGCCAGTTAGTTGACTGGCTACCTAGCCGGTTAGTTGACTGGTTAGTTATACGGTTAGTTGAATTGCTATTTACCTGGTTAGTTGACTGTCTAGTTAGCTGGTTAGATGACTGGCTATCTATCCGGTTAGTTGACTGGTTAGATAGCTGGTTAATTGGCTGGCTAACTAGCTGGTTAATTGACTGGCTATCTAGCCACTTAGTTGACTGGCTACCTAGCCAGTTAGTTGACTGTCTAGTTAGCTGGTTAGATGACTGGCTATCTATCCGGTTAGTTGACTGGTTAGATAGCTGGTTAATTGGCTGGCTAACTAGTTGGTTAATTGACTGGCTATCTAGCCACTTAGTTGACTGGCTACCTAGCCAGTTAGTTGACTGACTATCCAGCTGGATAGTTGACTGGCTACCTAGCCGCTTAGTTGACTGGCTACCTAGCCGGTTATTTGACTGGCTAGTTATCTGGTTATTTTTCTGGCTGCCTAGCCCATTAGTTCACAGGCTAGTTTTCCGGTTAGTTGACTGGATACCTAGACGGTTAGTTGACTGGCAACCTAGCTGGATAGTTGACTTGCTACCTTGACTGTTAGTTGATGGGCTAGTTAGCCAATTCGTTGAGTGCCTGACTAGCCGGTTAGTTGACTGGCTAGTTAGCCACTTAATTGATTGGCTACCTAGAAGGTTATTTAACTGGCCACCTAGCCGATTAGTAGACTGGCTAGTTAGCCGGTTATTTGACTGTCTAACTAGCTGGTTAGTCCACTGGATAGTTAGCCAGTTAGTTGACTGGCTACCTATCCTGTTAATTGACTTGCTAGTTACCTGGTTAGTTTATTGACTAACTAGCCAGTTAGTTGACTGGCTACCTAGCCAGTTAGTCAACTGGCTAGTTTGCCGGTTAGTTGACTGGCTACCTAGTATTTTATTAGAGTGGCTAGTTAGCTGGTTAGTTGACTGACTACCTAGCCAGTTCATTGACTGGCTACCTAGGCAGGTAGCTGACTGTCTACCTAGCCGGTTTATTGACAGGCTACCTAGCCCATTAGTTTACTGGCTACCTAGATGGTCCGTTGAATGGCTAGCTAGTCGCTTAGTTGGTTGGCTAGTTAGCCGGTTCATTGACTGGCTAGATATCCAGTTAGTTGCCTAATTAGTTAGCTGGATAGTTGACTGGCTACTCAGCCGTTTAGTTGACTGAGTAGTTTGCCGGTTAATTGACTCATTAGTTAGGCAGTTAGCTGACTGGATACCTAGCCAATTAGTTGACTGGCTACCTAGCTGGGTAGTTGACTGGCTAGTTATCCCCTTAGTTGACTGGCTAGTTAGCCGGTTCATTGACTGTCTACTTAGCCGGTTATTTCACTGGTTAGTTAGCCGGTTAGTTGACTGGCTGGTTAGCCGTTTAGTTGACTGACTAGTTAGCTGGTTAATTGACTCGTTAGTTAGCCAGATAGCTGACTGGAAACATAGCTGGTTAGTTGACTGGCTACCTAGCTGGTTAGTTGACGGGCTAGTTATTTAGTTAGTGGGCTGTCTAATTTGCCTGTTAGTTGGCTAGTTAATTAGCAGGTTAGTTGACTGGTTAATTAGCCCGTTAGTTGAATGCCTATGTAGCTGATTAATTGACTGGCTATCTAGCCTGTTAGTTGACTGGCGAGTTAGCCAGTTATTTGACTGGCTACCTAGCCGTTTAGTTGACTGGCTACCTAGCCGGTTAGTTGACTGGCTAATTATACATTTAGTTGACTGGCTACTGAGCCATTTAGTTGACTGGCAAGTTATCCAGTTAGTTGACTGGTTATCCAGCCAGTTAGTTGACTGGCTACTTATCCCGTTAGTTGAATGACTTGTTAGCCAGTTAGTTGACTGGCTAACTAGCCGGTTCATTGACTGGCAACCTAGCAGGATAGTTGACTGGCTTCCTGGCCGGTTTGTTGACTGGTTACCTAGCCTGTTAGTTGACTGGCTACCTAGCTGGTTTATTGGCTAGTTAGCCGGTTAGTTGACTGGCTAGTTATATGGTTTGTTGCCTGGGTAGTTAGCAAGTTACTTGACTGGTTATTTAGCCAGTTAGTTGACTGGCTAGTTAGCCAGTTAATAGACTGCCAATTTAGCCGGTTAGCTAATGGGATAGTTAGCTGACGGGCTACCTAGCCGGTTAGTTGACTGCCTACCTAGCTGGTCAGTTGACTGTCTAGTTATCCGGTTAGTTGACTTGTTAGTTAGCCGGTTAGTTGACTGCCTAGTTTGCCAGTTAGGTGACTGGTTAGTTAGCTGATAAGTTGACTGCCGATCTAGCCGGTTAGTTGAGTGGCTATCTAGCCAGTTAGTTTACTGGCTAGTTAGCCTGTTAGGTGACTGCCTATCTAACCAGTTATTTGACTGCCTACCTAGCCAGTTAGTTGACTGGCTACCTAGCCTGTTAGTTGACTGGTTAGTTATCCGGTTAGTTGACTTCTTAGTTACCCAGTTAGTTGACTGTCTACTTAGACAGTTAGTTGACTGGCTATCTAGCGGGTTAGTTGACTGGCGATCTTCTTGGTTTGTTGACTGGCTTTTTCGCCGGTTAGTTCACTGGTTAATTAGCCAGTTAGTTGACTGGCTATCTAGGCGGTTACTTGACTGGCTAACTAGCCTGTTAGCTGACTGGCTATCTAGCCAGTTACATGCTCACCTGTCTATTCTGTTAATTGTTTCTCTATCTAGTCGGTTTAATGACTGGCTCATTAGCTGGTTAGTTGACTGGGTATCTAGCAGGTTAGTTGACTCCCTATCTATCCTTTTAGTTAACTGGCTTTCTAGCCGGTTATTTGACTTGCTAGTTAGCCTGTTAGTTGACTGGCCACCTTGTCATTTAATTGACTGGCTAGTTTGCCAGTTAGTTGACTGGCTACCTAACTGGTTAGTTGACTGGCTAGTTAGCTGCTTAGTTGTCAGGCTACCTAGCCAGTGAGTTTACTGCCTAGTTCACTGGTTAGTTAACTGGCTTGTTAGCTGTTTAATTGACTGGCTACCTAGCCAGTTAGTTGACTGGCTACCTAGATGGTTAGATGACTTGCTAGTTAGCCGGTTAGTTGACTGACCAGTTACACGGTTCGTTGACTGGCTAGTTAGCCAGTTAGTTCACTGGTTAGTTATCCGGTTAATTGACTGGCTAGTTAGCCGATTATTTCACTGACTAATATGCCGGTTAGTTGACTGGTTAGTTTGCTGGTTAGCTGAATTGCTATCTAGCAGGTTAGTTGACTGTCTACCTAGCCAGTTCATCCACTAGCTAGTCATCCTGATAGTTGACTGGCTACCTAGCTGGTTCTTCGACTGGGTAGTCATTCAGTTAGTTGACTGGGTACCTAGCCAGTTCATCGATTGGCTACTCAGCCTGTTATTTGACTGGCTACCTAGCCAGTTTTTCGACTGGCTACCTAGCCGGTTAGTCAACAGGCTACCTAGCCCAGTTCTACTGCCTACCTAGCCGGTTAGTTGACTGGCTAGTCAGCTGGTTAGTCGACTGGCTTTCAAGCCGGTTAGTCGCCTGGATAGTCAGTCGGTTATTCGACTGGCTACCTAGACGGTTAGTCGACTGGCTGTCTAGCTGGTTGGTTGACGGGCTACCTATCCGGTTAGTTCACTGGTTAGTTAGCTGTTTAGTTGGCTGGCTAACAAGCTGGTTAATTGACTAGCTATATAGCCGGTTAGTTGACTGGCTACATAGCTGGTTAATTGACTGGCTATCTAGCTGGATAGTTGACTGGATACCTAGCTGTTTATTTGACTGGTTAGTTAGCTGGTTAGTTTACTGGCTAGTTAGCCAGTTAGTTGACTGGCTACCTAGATGGTTAGTTCACAGCCTAGTTAGCTGGTTTGTTGACTGGATACCTAGCCGGTTAGTTGACTGACTAGTTAGCCGGTTAGTTGACTGGCTAGATAGCTGGTTAGTTGACTGGCTACATAACCGGTTAGTTATCTGGCAACCTAGCTGGTTAGTTGATTTGCTATCTAGCTGGTTAGTTGACTGACTACTTAGCTGGTTCATTGAGTGCCTGCCTTGCTGGTTAGATGACTGGCTAGTTAGCCGCTTACTTGACTGGCTACCTAGCCGGTTATTTAACTGGCCACCCAGCCAGATAGTTAACTGGCTAGTTAGCCAGTTAGTTGACTAGCTACCTAGCTGGTTAGTCGACTGGCTAGTTAGCCAGTTAGTTGACTGACTACCTTGCCTGTTAGTCGACTTGCTAGTTACCCAGTTAGTTGATTGGTTTCTTAGCTGGTTAGTATACTGGCTGCCTAGCCCATTAGTCAACTCGTTAGTTAGCCGGTTAGTTGATTGGCTACCTAACCTTTTAGTAGAGTGGCTAGATAACCTGTTAGCTGAATGGCTACTTAGCTGGTTCATTGACTGGCTACCTAGCCATGTAGTTGACTGTCAACCTAGCCGGTTCATTGACTGGCTACCTAGCCGGTTAGTTTACTGGCCACCTAGATGATTCGTTGACTGGCTAGTTAGCCGTTTATTTGACTGGCTAGTTAGCCAGTTCATTGACTGTCTAGATATCCAGTTAGTTGACTGGTTAGTTAGCCGGTTAGTTGACTGGCTACTTAGCCATTTAGTTGACTGAGTACTTAGCCGGTTAATTGACTCATTTGTTAGCCGGTTAGCTGACTGGATACCTAGCTGGTTAGTTGACTGTCTACCTAGCTGTGTAGTTCACTGGCTAGTTAGCCGCTTAGTTGACTGGCTAGTTAGCCGGTTCATTGACTGGCTAGTTAGCTGGTTAATTGTCTGGTTAGTTAGCCGGTTAGTTGACTGGCTAGGTAGCCCTTTATTTGACCGACTAGTTAGCCAGTTAATTGACTCGTTAGTTAGCCGGTTAGTTGACTGGCTAGGTAGCCCTTTATTTGACCGACTAGTTAGCCAGTTAATTGACTCGTTATTTAGCCGGAAAGCTGACTGGAAACCTAGCCGGTTTGTTGACTGGATAGTTAGCCAGTTATTTGACTGGCTATGTAGCCAGTTATTTGACTGGCTATGTACCCTGTTAGTTGACTGCCTAACTAGATGGGTAGTTGACTGGGTACATAGCCAGTTAGTTGACTGGCTACATAGCCTGGTAGTTGACTGGCTAGTTAGTCAGTGACATAACTGGCTACCTAGCCGGTTCATTGACTGGCTTCCTAGTTGATAGTTGACTGGATACCTAGCCGGTTAGTTGACTGACTACCTAGCCATTTTTTGATTTGCTACCTAGCCGGTTAATTGACTGGGTAGTTAGTTGTTTAGTTTACTGGATAATTAGACGGTTCATTGACTGGTTAGTTAGCCAGTTAGTTGACTGGTTAGTTTGCCAGTTTGTTGACTGGCTAGTTAGCCGGTTAATTGACTGACTAGTTACCCAGTTAGCTGACTGGTTAGTTTGCTTGTTAGCTGACTTCCTACCTAGCATGTGCATTGTCTGGCTACCAGCCAGTTAGTTGACTGACTAGTTAGCCGGTTAGTTGACTTGTTAGTTAGCCAGTTGGTTGACTGAATAGTTAGGCGATTTATTGACTGGTGAGTTATCCGGTTTGTTGACTGCCTATCTACCAGTTAGTTGACTGGCTATCTAGCCATATACTTGACTGGGTAGTTAGCTGGTTAATTTTCTGGCTATCTTGCCGGTTAGTTGACTGACGGTATAGCCTGTTAGTTTTCTTGCTAGTTGTCCAGTTAGTTGACTGGCTATCTAGCCGGTTACTTGCCTGGCTATCTAGCCAGTTAGTTGACTCAGTATCTAGCCGCTTACTTGCTTGCCTGTCTAGCTGGTTAATTGACAGCCTATCTAGATGGTTCTTTTACTTGCTATCGAGCTGGTTAGTTGACTGGCTACCTAGCCGGTTAGTTGACTGAATACCTAGCCGGTTAGTTGACTGGCTACCAAGCCGGGTAGTTGACTGGCTAGTTAGCCGATTAGTTGACAGGCTACATAACTCGTTAGTTGACTGGCTAGTTAGATGGTTAGCTTACTGTCTACCTAGCTGGTTAGTTGACTGGGTACCCAGGTGGTTCATTTACTGGCTACCTAGCCAGTTATTTGAATAGCTATTTAGCCGGTTCGTTGACTGGCTACCTAGCCGGTTAGTTGACTGGCTATCTAGCTGGTTTGCTGACTGGCCACCTAGCCGTTAGTTGACTGGCTATCTAGCCGGTTATTTGACTGGTTACTTAGTCAGTTAGTTTCCTGGCTACCTAGCCGGTTAGTTGAATGTCTAGTTAGTTGTATAGTTGACTGAATACCTAGCCGGTTACTTAACTGGCTAGTTAGCCAATTACTTGACTGGCACCCCAAATGGTTAGGTGACTGGCTAGTAAGTTGGTTAGCTGACTGGCTACCTAGCCAGTTAGTTGACTGGCTAGTTAGCTGGTTAGTTGAATGGCTACCTACCCGGTTAGTTGATTGGCTAGTTCGTCAATTAGTTGACTGGCTACCTAACTTGTTATTTGACTGGCTAGTTCGATGGTAAGGTTACTGGCTACCTAGCTGGTTAGTTGACTGTCTACCCAGCCGGTTAGATTACTGCCTACCTAGCCGGTTAGTTGACTGTCTAGTTAGCTGGTTAGTTGTCTGGCTACCTAGCCGGTTAGTTGACTGGCAAGTTAGCCAGGTAGTAGACTGGCGACCTGGCCGGTTAGTTGACTGGCTTGTTAGCCAGTTAGTTGACAGGCTAACTAGCTGCTTAATTGAAAGGCTAGTTAGCTGGATAGTTGACTGTCTATCTAGCCGGTTATTTGATTGGCTGCCTAGCCGGTTTGTTGTCTGGCATGTTAGCCAGTTAGTTGACTGGCTACCTAGACGGTTAGTTGACTGTCTAGTTAGCCAGATAGTTGACTGGCTAGTTAGACGGTTCTTTGACTGGTTAGTTAACCGGTTAGTTGACTGAATAGTTAGACGGTTCATTGACTGGCTAGTTAGCCGGTTAGTTGACTGTTTAGTTGGCTATTAGTTAACTGGCATGTTGACCGTTTAGTTGACTGGCTAGTTAGACGGTTAGTTGACTGGTTGTTAGCTGGTTATTTGACTTGTTAGTTAGCCGGTTAGTTGACCGCCTAGTTAGCCAAGTAGTTGACTGTTTAGTTAGCCAGTTGGTTGACTGCCTATCTAGCCGGTGAGTTGACTGGCTATCTAGCCGTATCGTTGACTGCCTATCTAGCCAGGTAGTTGACTGGCTATCTAGCCGGTTAGTGGAGTGGCTACCTAGTCATTTAGCTAACTGGTTTGTTTGCCAGTTAGTTGACTGGCTAGTTATCTAAACAGTTGACTTTCTATCTAGCCCATTAGTTGACATTCTATCTAGGCGGTAAGTTGACTGCCTATCTACCCGGTTAGTTAATTGGCTATCTATCTGGTTAGTTGTCTGCCTATCTAGTCAGTTAATTGTCTGCCTATCTAGCCAGTTAGTTGACTGGCTACCTCGATGGTTAGTTGACTGGCTACCTAGCCATTTAGTTGACTGGATATTTAGCCGGTTAGTTGATTGGCTATCTCTGCGGTGAGTTGACTGTCTATCTAGCCCGTTAGTTGATGGTCTTTATAGCCAGTTAGTTGACTGTCTATCTAGCCGATTAGTTCACTGGCTATCCAGCCAGTTAGTTGACTGCCTATCCAGCCAGTTATTTGACTGCCTATCTAGCCAGTTATTTGACTGTCTATCTAGTCAGTTAGATGACTTGCTACCTACCGGTTAGTTGACTGTATATCTAGCCGGTTTGTTGACAGGCTATCTAGCCGGTTATTTGACTGGCTATCTAGACATTTATTTGACTGGCTACTTAGCCGGTTAACTGACTGGCTATCTAGCCGGTTAGATGACTGGCTATCTAGCCAGTTCGTTGACTGGCTATCTAGCCGGTTCGTTGACTGGCTAGTTAGCCAGTTCGGTGACTGGCTAGTTAGCTGGTTAGTTGACTGTCTACCTGGCCAGTTCGTCAACTGGCTATTCAGACGGTTAGTTGACTGGCTACCTAGCTGGTTTGTCGACAGGTTAGTCAGTGGGTTAGTTGCCTGGCTACCTATCCGGTTCTTCGACTGGCTAGTCAGCCGGTTAGTTGACTGGCTATTTAGTCGGTTCGTCAACTGGCTAGTCAGACGGTTAGTTGACTGGCTACCTTGCTGGTTCATCGACTGGCTATCCAGCTGGTTAGTTGACTGTCTACCTAGCCGGTTTGTCGACTGGATAGTCAGCCAGTTAGGTGACTGGCTACCTAACCCGTTCGTCGACTGGCTAGTCAGCACGTTAGTTTACTGGCTACCTAGCTGGTTCACCAACTGCCTATTCAGACAGTCAATCGACTGGCTACCTAGCCGGTTTGTTGACTGTGTACCTGGTCAATTAGTCGACTGGTTACCTAGACAGTTTATCAACTGGCTACCTAGCTGGTTAGTCAACTGTCTAGACAGCCGGTTAGTTGACTGGCTACCTAGCCATTTAGTCGCCTGGCTAGTCAGCCGGTTAGTCAACTGGCTACATAGACAGTCGAATAGCTAGTCAGCGGTTAGTCGATGGTCTACATAGCCGGTTAGTTGACGTGCTAGTCATCCGGTTATTCGACTGGCTAGTCAGTTAGTCGACTGGTTAGTCAGCCAGTTAGTCGACTGGCTACATAGATGGTGAGTCGAATAGCTAGTCAGTGGTTAGTCGACTGGCTACCTAGCCAGTTAGTCAACTTGCTAATCAGCCGATTATTCGACTGGCTAGTCAGCCAGTTATTCGACTGGCTAGTCAGCCAGTTATTCGACTGCCAACCTAGCTGGTTAGTCGACTGGCTACCTAGTCGGTTAGTGGACTGGCTATCTAGCCAGTTATTCGACTCTCTACCTAGCCGGTTCGTCAACTGGCTATCTAGCCGGTACTTGACTGGCTATCTAGCTGGTTAGTTGACTGGCTATCCAGCTGGTCAGTTGACTGGCTACCTAGCCAGTTATTTGATTTGCTTTCTAGCCGGTTAGTTGACTGGCTACCTACACGGTTTGATGACTGGCTATCTAGACGGTTAGTTAACTGGCTATCCAGCCACTGAGTTGACTGGCTATCTAGCCGGTTAGTTGGCTCCTTATCTAGCCAGTTAGTTATCCAGTTATTTGACTGCTTAGTTAACTGGTTAGTTGACTGGCTAGTCAGCCGGTTAATTGCCTGGCTACCTAGCTGGTTCTTCGACTCGGTAGTCAGCCTGTTAGTTGACTGGCTACTTAGCCTTTTCGTCGACTGGCTACCTAGTCGGTTATTTGACTGGTTACCTAGATGGTTCGTCGACTGGCTACCTAGCCGGTTCGTTGACTGGCTACATAAGAGGGTTAGTCGTGTGTATTGTCAGCCAGTTAGTCGCCTGGCTGTCTAGCTGGTTAGTCGATTAGCTACCTAGCCGATTAGTTGACTGGCTATTTATCTGGTTAGTCAACTGCCTATCTAGCCAGTTAGTTGACTGGCTGTCTAGCTGGATATATGACTGGCTATATAGCCGGTTAGTTGACTGGCTATCTAGTCGGGTAGCTGACTGGCTACCTAGCCCATTAGTTGACTGGCTTTCTAGCTGTTTAGTTGAGTGGCTACCTAGCCGTTTAGGTGACTGGCTATCTAGACAGTTAGTTGACTGGCTATCTAGATGCTTAGTTGACTGGCTATCTAGCCGGTTAGTTGACTATCTAGCTGGTTATTTGAATTCTTAGTTAGACGGTTAGTTGACTAGCAACTTCGACGGATATTTGACTGGCTTCCTAGCCGGTTAGTTGACTGGTTAGTTAGCTGTTTAGTTAATTGGCTACCTGGCCGGTTAGTTGCCTGACTAGTTAGCCAGTTAGTTGACTGGCTACCTAACTGGTTAGTTGACTGGCTAGTTAGCCAGTTAGTTGACTGGCTACCTACCCAGTTAGTTGACTAGCTTGTTAGCCAGTTGGTTGACTGGCTAACTAGCCGGTTAGTTGACTGGCTAGTTAGCCGTTTAATTGACAGGCTACCTAGCCGGTTACTTGACGGACTAGTTAGCTAGTTAGATGACTGTCTACCTAGCCGTATAGTTGACTGGCCACCTAGCCCGTTATTTGACTGGCTAGTTAGCTGGTTAGTTGACTGGCTACCTAGGCAGCTTATTGACTGGCTACCTAGCCGGTTAGTTGACTGGCTATCTAGTCGGTTCGTTGAATGGCTACATAACTGGTTAGGTGAATGGTTACTTAGCCAATTCCTCGACTGGCTACCTAGCAGGTTGGTTGACTCACTACCTAGACATTTTGCTGACTGGCTAGTTAGCCGGATAGTAAACTGGCTACCTAACCGGTTAGTTGACTAGGTAGTTAGCCGATTAGTTGACTGGCTACATAGCCGGTCATTTGTCTTGCTAGTTAGCTGGTTATTCACTGACTAGTTAGAAGGTTCATTGACTGGCTAGTTATTCGGTTAGTTGACGGGTTATTTGGCCTGTTAGTTGACTGGCTACATAGCTGGTTAGTTGACTGACTAGTTATCCAGTTATTTGACTGGTTAGTTAGCTGGTTAGCTGACTGGTTACCTAGCAGTTTAGTTGACTGGCTACCTAGCCACTTAGTTGACTGGCTTGTTAGCGGGTTAGTTGACTGACTAGTTAGCCGGTTAGTTGACTTGTTATTTAACCGGTTAGTTGACTACTTAGTGTTTCTGTTAGTTGATTAGTAGACTGCCTATCTAGCCAGTTAGTTGGCTGTCTAGCCGGATATTTGACAGGCTATCTAGCCGGTTATTTGACTGGCTAATTAGCCGGTTAGTTGATTGGCTAGTTATCCGTTTAGCTGACTTGTTAGCCGCTTAGTTGACTGCCTAGTTAGACAGTTAGTTGCCTTGTTAGTTAACCGGTTAGTTGAGTGCCTATCTAGCTGGTTAGTTGACTGGCTATGTTGCCGGTTATCTGACTGGCTATTTAGCCAGTGTTTTGACTGCCTATCTAGATGG